>PVKP010010048.1:0-65975 GCA_004027715.1 Plecturocebus donacophilus
GAAGGAAGGAAGGAAGGAAGGAAGGAAGGAAGGAAGGAAGGAAGGAAGGAAGGAAGGAAGGAAGGAAGGAAGGAAGGAAGGAAAGAAAGAAAGAAAGAAAGAAAGAAAGAAAGAAAGAAAGAAAGAAAGAAAGAAAGAAATGGGCTGGGCACAGTAGCTCAGGCCTGTAATCTGAGCACTTTGGGAGGCCAAGGAGGACGAATCACCTGAGGTCAGGAGTTCAAGACCAGCCTGGCCAATATGGTGAAACCCCGTCTCCACTAAAAATACAAAAATTAGCCGGGTGTGGTGGCGGGCGCCTGTGATCCCAGCTACTCTGGAAGCTGAGGCAGGAGACTCGCTTGAACCCAGGAGGCAGAGATTGAAGCAGCGGAGATCGTGCCCCTGGACTCCAGCCCAGGTGACAGAGCAAGACTTCGTCTCAGAAAAAGGAATGAAGGAATGAAGTCCTAATGTATGTTACAACAAACAGGGATAAGCCTTGAAAACAAGATGCTAACGGAAAGAAGCCAGGCACAAAGGCCACATTCTGCGAGTCCATCCATGTGAGATGCCCCTAAGAGGTGAGTCCGTGGAGACAGACAGCAGACCCATGGTTGCCAGTGCCTGGGTGAGGGGGACTGGAGGGTGACTGCCAATGGGTTTGAGTTTCTTCTGGAAGTTAAAAGAATGTTCTGGAGCTAGACAGTGATGAGAGTTGCACAGCTTTGTATTAAAAACCACTAAATCGGACACTTTCTTTTTTGACACAGGGTCTTAAACTCTGTTGCCCAGACGGGAGTGCCATGACATGATCACGGCTCACTGCAGCCTCCGCCTCCCCAGACTCAGTGACCCTTCCATCTCAGCCACCCAAGCGGCTGGGACCACAAGCACACGACACGACACCTGGCTACTTTTCTGTTTTTCTGTGGGGGCGGGGGGTCCCGCTATGTTGCCAGGCTGGTCTCAAACTCCTGGGCTCAAGCCATCCACCCACCGAGCCTCCCAAAATGGTGGGATGACAGACGTGTGCCACCACGCCAGGGTGACTTGTACACTTTCAAGGGTGACTCTCATTGTAGGTGAATTACATCTCAATAATGAGAGAAAAGGCAGCTGAGGCTGGGGAAGGTGCACGGGCCGTGCATGGAGCTGTGACTGCGGGTGACACTGCATGCAGGCAGGGCCTGGCGCTGGGGTGGGGCTCCCGTCTCTCCACTCCACGCAGCAGCTCTGTGCCCTGATCCTGGGCTTGGGGGCAAATGGGAGCCTGAACAAGGGGGTCGGCACTGTCTCTAGAATCAGAATGTCAGGGTTCAAATCCTGGCTCCCCCCTTACCAGCTGCGTGAGGCTCTATGCCTCAGTTTCCCCACGAGGGCTGATAACAGGACCACCTGCCTGGCAGGGGTTGTGAGAGTTGAATGAAGCAAGCCATGAAAAGCCCCTTAAAGTCCTCGCCTGGAATTCCAGGTGCCCCATAGCAGAGTCCCCCCAGCCCAGCAGACACTCTCTCTCAGAACCGAAACTTCCCCTGCCCAGTCTCAAGCTTCCCGCCCTCCGGGCCTCTGAATGTTTCTCTCTCTCGATGCCCTGGCTTGTTCACCTGCAAATTATCCTAAGTGGGCCTCCCTTCAGGTAACAGATGAAGGCCCACACCTCTTCCAGGAAGCCCCTGACCACCCTCTGGCCTCCATTTCCCGGATGAGGTCCCGGAGCAGCAGGGGCCCCTAGGGATGGGGGAAGAGAGCGGTTCTGAGCAGCCCATCCCAGGCATACCAGTTAACCTGCTCTGGAAAATAAAGCAAGGCACCTGCACTCACACATGGCCTGGGGTGTATGTGTGGGGGGGGGGCAGGGTTGTGTGTATGTGCGTGTGTGATGTGTGTGTGTATGTGTTGTGTGTGGGTGTTGTGTTATATGGTGTGTATGTGTGGTGTGTGGTATGTTCTGTGGGTATGGTGTGTGTATGGTACATGTTGTGTGTGTTGTGTGGTATGTGGTGTGTGTGTGGCATGTGTGTATGTGGTGTGTGTGGTAGGTGATGTGTGTGCATACTATGCGGTGTGTGTGTGTTTGTGTGTAGTATGTGTTGTGTGTGGGGGGTGTGTGTATGTGGTGTGCGTGGTAGGTGGTGTGTGTGTGTACTGTGTGTTGTGTGTAGTATGTGTTGTGTGTGGGTGTGTGTGTGTGGTATGGGGTGTGTGTGTGGTGTGAATGGTGTGTGTTGCATGCACTGTGTTATGTGGTGTGTTTGTGTGTATACTATGTGGTGTGTGTTTGTGTGGTGTGTGTGTGATGTGTACGGTATGCAGTGTGTGTTCTGTGCGTTGCGTGTGGTGTGTGTGTGTGCGTACTATGTGGTGTGTATGCTGTGTTTTGTGTATTGTGTGTGCTATGCGGTGTGTGGTATGTTGTGTGTATATATGTGTTCTGTGTGTATGTGATGTGTGTTGTAGTGTGTGTGGGTGTGTATGTGGTGTGAGTAGGAGGTGGTGTGTTTGTGTGTACTATGTGGTGTGTGGGTATGTGTACTATGTGGTGTGTGTGTTGTTGTGTGTGTGTAGTATCCGGTGTGTGTGGTAGGTGGTGTTTTTGTGTACTATGTGGTGTATGTGTGAGGTGTAGGGTGTGTGTTTGTGTAGTATGTGGTGTGTGAATGGTGTGTGTTGCGTGTGTTGTGTGTTATGTGGTGTTTGTGTGTGTACTATGTGGCGTGTGTGCTATGCGGTATGTGTGTGGTGTGTGGTGTGTGTTATGTGGTGTGTGTTTGGTACGTGTATGTTATATAGTGTGTTTGTGTGGTGTGTGTGCTGTGTGTGTTGTATGTTATGTGGTGTTTGTGTGTGTACTATGTGGTGTGTGTTGTGTGTGGTATGTGTTTGTGTGTGTGTGCTATGTGGTGTCTTTGTGTGGTGTGTGTGGCATGTGTGTGGTGTGTATGTTTGTGTGTGTACTATGTGCTGTGTGTGCTGTTTTGTGTGTGGTGTCTGATGTGTATGCATGTGTGTTTTGCGTGTGTGCATGTGTGTGTGCTATGTGATGTGTTTGGTGGGTGTGTTGTGTGTGTGGTATATGGTGTGTGTTTGTGTGTGTGTACTATGTGCTGTGTGTGCTACGTGTTTTGTGTGTGGTGTGTATGCATGTGTGTTGTGCGTGTGTGCATGTGTGTGTGCTATGTGATGTGTTTGGTGTGTGTGTGTACTATGTGCTGTGTGTGCTATGTGTTTTGTGCGTGGTGTGTATGCATATGTGTTGTGCGTGTGTGCATGTGTGTGTGCTATGTGATGTGTTTGGTGTGTGTGTTGTATGTTGTGTGTGTGGTATATGGTGTGTGTTTGTGTGTGTGTACTATGTGCTGTGTGTGCTATGTGTTTTGTGCATGGTGTGTATGCATATGTGTTGTGCGTGTGTGTATGTGTGTGTGCTATGTGTTGTTATGTGTACCTCACTAGACACTAGTAGTGATGTCCTCCAGAGTCCACCTGGTCCCCAAATCCAAAGCCACGTGCCACTGGAAACCACTCCTTCCTTCATGAAACTGCCACTTGGTGGTTTCTGCCCCCACACCCGACTCACTTCCCCATTTCACAGACAGCCACCATCTCTCAGATTCCACACATGCCCCTTGCTGCCAGCTCCCCCCTGGGCCTGGCCACCCACAGGGACCCTCTGCAGCCTGAGCTCTGCCACCACACCTCTGTGTCCCTTGCTGGGGCCTCCTGCGGCCTCTGACCTGTTTCTCCTCCTCAGTCCTTCCTGTGTTTAATGTCAAAAGATCAGTCAGGTCCCTCCCTCCAGGTCCCTGTGGCCCCAAACACAGCAAAGACCTCCCCTCTGGGCGCTTGAGAGCCTCCCCAGGAAGACCCGGTGACGCCCCTGGTCCCATGCCAGTATCGCTCCAAGGACTGCAGCTTCTGGGCTGAAGACTGGCACAGTCCAGGGAACCTTCTGGAACAATGGAAATGCTCTCTAGCTGCAGTGCCCGACTGGGCAGCCTCCAGCCCCAGGTGGCTGTTGGGTGCTGAAGATGGAACTGCTGTGGCTGAGGCACCGAAGTTTTCATTTTATTTAATTTGAATCAGTTCAGTGTTCAGGTCTGATCGTCATGATGTGTGCTAGTGGCTACTGTTAGGCGGTGCAGGTCCAGTGTCCTGGCTACCCGATACCAGGCCTCTGCGCCAGCAGCACCGAGGCCGCCCAGCCTTGGAAGGTGCACGTGACTCCGGGGCTCAAGGGAGGGAAGTTCCCCTGTGCCCTGTTAGAAAGGCCGAGCCTAGGGTCCCTCCCAGACCCGCGGAATCCGAACCTTCCCTTGAGCAAGATCCGGGTCATTGGAGTACACCGTACAGTTTGTGGCGCACTGAGATAAAAACCACTCTCCTCTTCACACCTCCCCCAGCTTCCCTTTTCAAAACCAACCAAGGCTTCAGAATCTGCTTCAAGCACCACCTCCTGCAGGAAGTCCTCTCAGATCACTCCAGCCAAATGGAAACTTGCCACCCTCCAAGTGCCTGGAGTCACCTGTATCCTACCAACCCCCAGAAACTTGGAGTCAGTGGCTTGCGGCTGAGCTCCTGCCTCCTCCAGCGTCCGGGACGGCCTTGAAGAGAAGCGTGTCACAGACTTTCCATCCTCCCCTTCAGCCCCTCCAGAGCCTGGCACCAACAGGTGCTCAGGAACTGCCCTGGCACTTATGCTTGCGAGAAGCCAACGTCTCTTTCCAAACCAGGGCAAGGAGAACAAAGTTGGTTGTGGGCTATTTGCGTTCCCGTTCCTCCCACGTGGCTCGCCCCACCGGTCTGACCCGCTGGCCGCCTCTCTCCGAGAGCCCTGGCACCTGGGAGGTGACAGAGCCCTGAGTCAAAGGCATCGGAATCAGATGAAAAGCCAGGCAGGTGGAGGGATGGGTTTCAATAACCAAATAAAACCCACACGCTTTTCATGACTCTCTCTGCAGGCTGGGATCGAGTGCCACGACTCTGTCACACAGCAGGTGTCAGTCCTTGAACTGCCTGCCAGCAGGCCACTGCGGGAACCCCCAAAGCCCCAGAGAGTCCCTGGTGATGGCGGGTCAAGGCCAGGTCTCTCCTCTTCCCGGGCACTCCCCCTCCCATACGCAGACTTGGCAGCTTCTCGCGTGCTGGGAGGTGCTGAGGACTTCCAACGCCAAGGCCCACGAGGACGGACACTGACCAAGCCCCAAGGCCATCCAGAACTGCCCCCGCCCTGGAAGAGGCCCTCAGAACCAGCCTTGTGCCTAGGACTCTGGCAGGCAACCTTTCATCCCATCCGGCCACTCAGCCAGCCCGACGGCTGCGTCTCTAAAAAGCTCACTGCAAGAAGTGGTCAGTTCAGCCTGGGAACTCAGGGCCGCGGTTCGTATCTTGGCGCTAACCCCGGAAGCCACCAGAAACCTCACTTTTCTCTGTCCTCCTCCGAGAGGGGGGAATTGAAACCCCCACCTCCACCCGCTAGGGCCCAGGCAGGAAGTGGCCTCTCTCCACACAGAGGTGGGCAGTCTCCAGGCCTGTATGACAAATGGGCCCGTCCAGGAGGTGGGCAGGTACCAGGCCCCCCAGAGACCAGCAAGACCCACACAGGCCTGGGGCGGTGCGAGGCGTTCCCCGAGGCGCACGCACCACCGCAGCAGCGTAAGCTCTTCGGGTCCTGAGAAGCAGGGAAAACACACACAACACAAGACTCCAGTCATCCGCACGTGCCCGTGTGCTGGCACTGGGCCGGGGAGGCCCAGGAGTTCCTGTGCTGGAGCGCCTGTCCCAGCAGGAAATACGGCGATGATCAACGATAATTCCACGAGCACGTCCGCCCTTCCTGACAATCCGGGCACCACGCTACGCTCTCTAAATGTACAAAGCCTTTTCATCCTCATGCCAGCCTCAGGAAAACTATCCTCCAGGTTTACCACCAAGAAAACTGAGGCCCGGACACTTTCAGTAACTTGCCCACGGTCTCACGAGGAGTCAAGGCAGAGCAAGAATTCAAATCTGACCATTTGGCCCCTGGGCCCAGGAGCTCGGCTACTAAATAGTTACAACAGGAGGTCACGCTTGCTCACTATCTACCCAAGCGCACACAGCAGGGAGCGGCCACTCCTAACAGGAGTGAGCACTGGCCGTTCCCAGACCCTGGAGCTCAGCGCTCTGGGCAGCAGGAACAACCTGGACAAAGGTGTAGAGAACAGCAGAGAAGGTCAGGCTAGAGTGCTGGGCAAGGTGGGCCTTGGCGGGGAGGAAAGGATCCCAGCAGAACCGTCCTGGAAATGCAAACTCACTATTTCAAGTAGTTCGAATTTGGGAGGAGTCTCTGTTGCAGGACACCCAGAAAGTGACCTCAGTGATACTAACCATGATCATATTCCAGAACCAAAGACTATCTGTGAAAGGGACCTTCATTTCTAGGGGTCCCCATCCTCCCCTAGGCGGCTCTAAGAACGGACCAGGGGCAGAGAAGCAGGAGCTTCCAGCTCCCTCTGCACCGACATCACCCTCATCAACAGGTCCACAGTGGCAACAGACCGCTGTGAGCCCAGGGGGACCCAGAGGCTCAAGAACCCTCTGACTTCTGCTCCCATCTTGAGCTGGCCCCAGCCCAGCCCTGGTCTGGCTTCAACTTTGCTAATGAGCTGTGACTTACCAGCCCCACCTCTGGATCAAGAAACTAAGGGAGTGAACGGGGAAGGGTTTCCCAAGAGCCTCCGCCCCAGGTAATAAGCCCGTATCTGGGTCACGAGGCTGACTGCCTGCTGTAGCCACTGATCAACCCTGTGCTGAAGTTAACAATGAATATTCATGAGCCTATCCAGTTCCACACTTTCATTTCTGGCCCAGATTAATAATTTACCATGGAGTTTCATAAAAATCAGACATAGCTCATTAGTAGCTCCCCAAAAGGCACTCCTGTCTTCCCACTGATCTAGCGAGGGGCTGGTCTTGCCTCTGTGACAAGAAACAGCGCCTTCATTTTCAGAGACAACCCTCACGGTTATTTCAGAGGGCTGGTGAATCTGAAACTGGGGGCTGCCATGACTGAGGAGGCCCATCCAGGAGGCCTAACAGCCTCCTCACCAGGGCACCAAGGCCTCTGCCCACAAAGCTCCATGTCACATGTCTTCAGGAAACTTCAGAAGCAGACCCTGAAAGAAGACGGAATCGCTTCCCTTCCTCAAGGCAAGGCTACCACTATCTGGAAACAGACCACATCGGCCGTGGGTGAGTGGAGCACGTGCAGCTGATGACATCTTCCAGAGAGGCAACATCAACCACATCTCCCAAACCCGTACCCTTCTACAAGGGTGCCATTCCCCATTAAGAGGTGGAGCCTAGGTCAGGCATACTGGCTCATGTCTGTCATCCTAACACCATTGGGAGGCCGGGGCAGGAGGATCACTCAAGCCCAGGAATTGCAGATCAGCCTGGGCAACATAGCAAGACTCTGACTCTACAACAAATTTAAAAATTTGCCAGGTGTGGTGGTACATACCTAAGATCTCAGCTACCTGGGAGGCTGGGGCAGGAGGATCACTTGAGCTCAGGAGTAGAGGCTGCAGTGAGCTGTGATCGCACCACTGCACTCCAGCCTGAGCCACAGAGCGAGACCCCGTCTCAACGAACCACACAGAAAGAGATGAAGCCTAACTCCCCTCCAGCTGAATCTGGGCAGGCTTGTCCGTCACTTGCAACCAGTAGAATGCGGTGTGGCACAGCCTGCTTTTCAAGGCCAGACCCCGAAGGGCTGTGCAGCTCCCCCTTGTGAGCTGGGACCCCTGCCTTTGGAGCTCTGAGGCCGCCCATGCTGTGAGGAAGCTCATGCCACACTTAGGGGCCATGAGGAGGCGCCCCAGCCTGAGAGCCCCGGCTGTGGTCTGGCCAACAACCAGCACCAACTGCCAGGCTTGAGTGAGAAGAGCCTTCAGACGACTCCAGACTCCTCGCAGCCAGTCTCCTCTCCTCCTAGTCTTCGGGTGCAGCTGGCCAGAGACTGGCTAGACCCCACCAGTCCCTTTCTGAATCTCCGACCCACAGCAGCTGGGAGAATAAACCATGTTTTATGACCACGTACTTGCTCATGAAGTCTTCCTCCACGCCAGGAGTCTGGGTCCCCTGCAGACCCACCCACCAGCCCCCGAACCGGTTGGTCTGACCTGCCCACCCACAGGCCAGCACCCTGCGGTGAGCGCTGTCATAAAGCCAAGTGAAAACCTCCCTGGGAGTGAAATTTTCCAGGAGGGAAACTGGGCGGCAAAGGGGCGGGAGTGACACCTCTTCCCTGGGCCCTTCAGATCTAAGATAAAGGCAGTGACACTTCCGACAGAGACACAGGCTTTTGGAGGGTGAGAGGCCTGCGTGCCCCCGCCCCGACCGACCGCCCATGCAGTGGCTGGCCCTCCTTACCCCCCACCCCTCCTCCGGGGCCCTCCGCAGCCAGTTCAATTAAGACCCCGGCATTATCTCCTCCTCCCTTCTTTTATGTTCCCTGCCAGCCCCCCTTTCTCTTGTCAGATAATCACGGGAAACCAGCAAACGGTTGACACAGTTACCAAGACGACGACAGAAGTTAGGGCCGCGAAGAGGTCTGAAAGCTAATCCTAAGTGAATTACAGGACAAGAATGATGAGACGTGGGGAGGGTCGGGGCCAGTTCACAGGCCCCAGAGTCTGAGATAAGGTGCCGTTGGCCTCAGGGCGCTGGCGGTGGGCTTGTCACTCGCTAGGGGTGACACTGAACTCCTCCTCGGGGGGTGGGGAGGTCGAAGAAGAAATCTATTCCAATGAGATTCTCCACGGAAGCCAGGCTGGCCAATGGCATCTTCCATCCAGTGACCCTGGGGCCCGGGGTTCACGCAATCCGGCTTTGCTTACGTGGGAGGCAGTGGAGGCACGACTGGGGCGACCTCAGAAGGCGATTCCATTTCTTCTTTACTTATTCAGAACTTGCCGCCTTGCAACCGTGGTGCTGTGCGTGGCCCGGGCTGGCTGACAGCCATTTCGGGAGCCTGAGCTCCTCCGAGGCCCTCCCTGTTGGCCCACTGCCTCCATGCGGAGTGACTTGGCCAGGTCTCCCAGGTAGGGACTTCCTCCTCCAGGCTACTCCCAAATCCGAGACGTGGACGGTGTGACACCCACAGCCAGGAGCTGTCACCCCAGACGGTCACTGCAGCTCAGGGTCCTACAGCGAGCGCTTGGCCCCTCCAGCCCGCCAGCTAACTCATCGCACGCTCTCAGCAACCCCAGGAGGCAGGCTCTGCTCCTGGTCCCATTTAGCAGATGAGGAAACAGATCCAGAGAGGGTAAGGGACCTGCCCAGAGTCACAACGCCAGTAAGGAGCAGAGGCAGGATGGAACACAGCGCCCAGGCAGAACAGCAGCCTCAGAAAAGCCTGCTGCCCTCGGACCCAGCAAAGACACCTGGGAACCCTCACCGTCGGGACTCAGCTCCTCCTGGAGCCTGGCCGAGACCCAGGGTCCCTGCTGCTGCTTCTCACACCTTCTCCCCGGCCTCAGGCCAGGTTCGAGCACCACTCACCCCATCGCCCACTCTCAAACCTCCTGCTGGTGGCCGAGGTCAGGTAAAGGGTCAGGCCCATTCTCTCACTCCAGCCGTCACTGGAATCCCAGGGAGGGCTCAAGAACACGCAAATCCATAGGAAACAGACTCGGCACCCCCCACGCACCCCGCTTCTCTGCAGAGTCTCCCTGGAGGGACCCTTCACCGTGGGCCCCGCGCCGGCATGGGCACTGCATGAGGACACGGCTCTGGGGGCTTCTTGGCGGCGTCTTCCTGTGCCTGGCTCGTGCTCTACGTGCGTTACACAAGCAGGGGAGCTGCCTGCCGTGTTTTTTTTTTGAGATGGAGTTGTGCTTTGTCGCCCCGGCTGGAGTGCATGGTGCCATCTTGGCTCACTGCAACCTCCGCCTCCCGGGTTCCAGTGATTCTCCTGCCTCAGCCTCCTGAGTAGCTGGGATTACAGGCACCCACCACCATACGTGCCTAATTTTTTTGTATTTTTAGTAGAGATGGGTTTCACCATGTTGCTCAGGCTGGTCTCAAGCTCCTGACCTCATGATTTGCACGCCTTGGCCTCCCAAAGTGCTGGGATTACAGGCGTGAGCCACCGTGCCTGGCCGAGTTGGTTGCTTTTAAGAACCAAGGTTCCCACTGACAACAGAATCGAGTTCACATGTCACTGGCTTGATGACATTCAAGACCCTCCAAGACGTGGCTCCCACCCACTCCCCGGCTTCATTCCCACATGTTGCCACCCTCCGCCGCACTTTCCCCACCCTAACCTCCAGGCTCTGCTTCCCACCAGAAGCTGTGCAGGGCCCCATCTGCCGCACCCCCGGCTCTCTGACGACAAGGACTGGGCCGAGCGCATCTCTCTGGCCGGCAGGGCCTGGCGCATGTGGACTCGCAGTTCCCAGCCTGGCCGGGGAGGAGTGGGGAGCAGGCACGGCGCCCCTTCCGTGCAGCCTCCTGCGGCCTGCACACTCTCTCCTGCGGTTCCTCGGCTTCTAGAACCCACCCTGCTGTGGACACCCTCCGAGAGAGTCCCCGTGGTGTCTCCGAAGGAAACGCAGGCTTCAAAGCCCCACCCCTAGAGGGCGCTGCTGAGCACGGGGACAGGAGTGGTGGCCTTCCCTCCCAAGTCCCCACTGGTGAGGAATGTGGGTTTCCCCAGAGTAGAAAGGACAGCTCAAATGTCACCTCCGCTCTGTGGCCTTCTTGGACACAGCCTTCACCCCCATCTCAAACCAAACTGTTTTCCTCCGCATGCCGAGAAAATCCTACTCACAGCTCTCAGCTCCGGTACTTGTCACCCTGATTACTCCATCCATGCCCCCCACACCACCACCACAAAGCGGACTGGGAAGGTACCATGCCCAGCTCTCGGCACACCCGACGTGAACTCTATGTGCTGAGTCTTGGAAGACCAGTTTCCCTGTTTCTGCTCATCCCTCCTCACTGTGCTAGCCTCCTTCCTCCCAGCCTCATCCACCTCAGAGCTCCACACTTTCAAAGACCGCCTTTAGTGCCCCTCCTCCAGAAAGCCTTCCTGGATTCCCTCTGCCGCAGTGCTTCTAATAGTTTTCAGAGCATTCCCTCTTTGCTCAGCTCTCTGTTTGCTCCCAAAGTGACTTACGGATAAGACACAGACTTCCTTTGCTGCTCCTGCCCAGTGAACGGATGCAGCGCAGTGCATGGCACCCACTGGCACAGGCCCTGCCCAGCTCAGGGGGAGGCCAGACAGAAGATACTCAGGAAGGGGTGGCTTGGTCTGTGTCCTCGGAGGACAGGACTGGGTCACAGGCAGGTGCTCCATGCAAAAAGTGACATCCTACCTCGCCACAGTGGCACAGCCCGGTCCAACTAAGGGCAGGACCTGCAGGTGCCCAGCTTGAGGTGACCACGAGATCCCCAAGTCCAGAGACAGGAGGGACAGGCCATCTGACCTCTGAGGTCCCTCCCAAGTCCGGTGTTCCATGACTTCCTCACCCCGCAGGCCATTAAGCCAGCAGCCAGATGCCCACTGGGCAGCGGTCCAGGCCTGGTCAGAGGGCGCTTCCTGCTTCCCCGTGGGAGGGAGAGGATGACAGAGCTGCCCGGAGCCTTCAAGACCTGGGCCTCCGGCAGGCCTCGGCTCCAGGGCTGGGAGGGATGGCACTCGGGATGAGACCCGGAGCTGGCTGTCCCCAACCCTGCCAGTGTCCTGCCCCTACAATCCCCCAGCCCCAGCACCCGCTTCAGGCTTCCAGGATGGCTGTAAGCGGGGCTGAGGGCAGCAAGCAGGCCCAACCCCAGCTGCCGAGGGCCTGGCATGAGTGGGAAAATGCCGGAAAAGAACATTTTCCCCTAAAGACTTGTAAGAAAATTCTCACTGATTTTTTTTCCTTTTACCTCAAGCTTTCACCGCACTAAATATGCCACTTAGTCATTTTACGAGCAAACCAAACTATACATCACACGGTTTTATGTTCCTAAATTAACAAAAGGACTTTAAATCTATATGGAGCTCTTAAAAAAAAAAAAGAGGAGGATACCACATAGATTTTTATTCCCTCACCCCCAAATTCCCTCTTCCCTTCTAATACACGGCCCCTGTAGCTTCAGAATTTCTGCTGATCCTGCAGCTAGACCACTGAAGGGAGACAATCCCAGATGGGGACAAGGACCTGCTTTGCTGAGGAGGTCCCCTAAGAGGGGACCCCACCATCCTTCCTGAAAGGCATTTTAGGGGCCACAACAGTCTGATTTTCCCACAAAGAGTATGATGGGATGCACCCCAGTTGATGAAGAGGCTGCCTGCATCGCCCAGTCTCCCCGAAAGTCTAAGGAAGACCATGTGAAGTCAACAGGCCCCTCAGAATCTCCTGACCTCTGTGTCCTCATCTGCACGATGCCAGGTAGACTAGGTGACTCGATCCCACTGGACGCTGGTGAGAGGAAGCCCCGTGGGACTGCTGCACTCACACGTGTCCACGTCCAGGGGGAGGATGGGCCAGTGACTCGGAGCACCAGGTCCTAGGCAGGAGGCCAGGTCCAGACACATCCTCCCCTCGCCAGCTCTGCCCAGGGGCTGCGTGGCTCAGCCCACCCTCGGCTCCCCCCTGGACATGCATTCCTCCCTGGCAGGACATCCTCCCTGGCAGGACATGCATTCCTGCCCCGGAATCCAGGTAACATCATGACCGTTTGCTCCCAGAGTACAGAGACCCGTCTTCTGTCTCCAGAGTCAAGGAGATAAGAAGCAGAAGGGTTTCCAGCGGGCTGCATCAGTTTCCCACCCACCGAGAAACAGCAACACGTTTAAGCAAAAAAAAACCTTAATGAGAACCAAATTGGGCAGGGGGGTGGGAACCAGACCAGGCCCCTCAGAGAAGGGCTGGGCCGCAGCTGGGACAAAAGGGCCCCCGGCTTTCCCAGGCGACAGATGGAACCGTGGCGGCCTCCCTATTTCTCAGGGGTATCGGAAGATTAATTAGGGACTGCCTGGAAAGTGTGCTAGATGGAAGCCGAAATGCCTGTCCCCGCTGAGTTTCTGAGCTGTAAATAAGCAGCTTTCTCAATCACAACCGAAATAGCCATGTTTTCCTTTTATCTGAGTCAGATCCCATTAGACCTAACCTGCCCCTGGAGCAGGTCTTGGGTGGTTCCTGCGCCACAGCTATGGTTTCCTAAGTCCCATGACAAGCCTGAGGCCATGCAAGACCTCTGTCCCTGTGGGCGCCCCTCCCCGCCTCAGCTCCCAGCACCCCGGGAGTTGGGTTCCAGCCTCATCTCACCTCCAGACACCACCCCCAACCCAGGAGGGCCCGCGCAGAGACCAGCACCCTGGAGGGCCTGGGGCAGCCTTCCTGGCAGTGGACAGTGATCCTGAGAGAAGGCCAGGGTCACCCAGAGTTCAGTGTCGGGCTGGGGTGGGGTCAGCTGATGGCTGAGGAGTCCTCCCTCCAGAAACGACAGGAACCAGATAACAGGCTGGAAGGTCGCCGCTGCCAGTACCAGCAGCCAGCTCCCCTCAACACGGTCAACAAGTATCTATGAAACAGCGACTCTGGAGCCAGACTGCCCCGGTCAGCACCTGGATGCACCATTCACGGCACGTGTGACCTCAGCCACCCCGTACCTCAGTTTCTCCAGCTGTCAAGTGGGACGAGAAGCCTGATCTCCCAGAGTTCCTTTGAGGAAGCGCCTTGTCTGGTGTGGAATGGGAACCGCACGTCAGGCAGCCACTGCCTCTTCCTCTTCGTTAATAATTTTTTTTTTTTTTTTGAGAGAATCTTGCTCTGTAGGCTGGAGTGCAGTGGCACGATCTCAGCTCACCGCAACCTCCCCGTCCCGGGTCCCAGTTCAAGCAATTCTCCTGCCTCAGCCTCCTGAGTAGCTGGGATTACAGGTACGCACCACCCAGCTAATTTTTGTATTTTTAGTAGAGACGGGAATTCACCGTGTTGGTCAGACTGGTCTTGAACTCCTGACCTGGTGATCCGCCCACCCCAGCCTCCCAAAGTGCTGGGATTACAGGCATGAGCCACCACACCTGGCCTTTTTGTTTTGTTTTGCTTTGTTTTTTGAGACAGTCTCACTGTCGCCCAGGCCGCAGTGCAGTGGTACAATCACAGCTACCGCAGCCTCAGCCTGCTGGGCCCCAGACATCCTCTCACCTCAGCCTCCCGAGGGCTGGGTCTACAGGCATGCCACCAAAATCGGCTCATTTTTTTTTACTTTTTATAGAGAGGGGTTCTTATCATGTTGCCCAGGCTGGTCTCGAGCTCCTGGGCTCAAGTGATCCACTCACCTCAGCCTCTCAAAGGGCTGTGATTATAGGTATGAGACACCTTGCCCAGCCCTCATCATTTTTTTCATTTTTAGGATTGTTATTATAGGCCTGGTACTGAGTCCGGTAAAAAGGAGACACCCAAACCCCGCCAGCATGGGGCTAGCTGCCTGGTGGAGTCCAGGAAAGGGGGAATCTAGGTGCAAGTACATACAGAGGAAGGTTTGAGAAGGGACCCCTGCTTGAGTTTCCCGGTCACCCCATTTGCAGGACGGTGGATGCCACACCTTGCACCCCGCCACCCGCCAGCCCCATGTCCTTTCACACACGGCCCTGCACCTTGCTCTCCCTGCAGCCAGCATCCCCTCACAGCTACCATTTCCCCCTGGCCAGTGAAGCAGCAGCAAGACGCAGACACTACAAGCATGGTGGCAGGAAGCCCAGGCCACAGACAAACGTTCAGGTCCCCACTAAGAAGCTCTGACTTGGCCGGGCACGGTGGCTCACGCCTGCAATCCCGGCACTTGAGGAGGCTGAGGCAGGCAGATCACGAGGTCAAGAGACCGAGACCATCCTGGCCAATATGATGAAACCCCATCTACACTAAAAATACAAAAAATTATCTGGGTATGGTGGCACTTGCCTGTAATCCCAGCTACTCAGGAGGCTGAGGCAGGAGAATCACTTGAACCCGGGAGGCGGAGGTTGCCGTGAGCCGAGATAACCCACTGCACTCCAGCCTGGCAACAAAGCGAGACTCCATCTCAAAAAAAAGCTCTGTAACTTGCTGCAAATAATTCCACCTCAGTAACAATAATAATGACCGTGACAAAATAATAATGATGATTATTACAGTTATCACTCTAATTTCAAGCGCTAACTTCATCCTGGGCACCATCTTCAGAGGACCCGCTCATTCCATTTCTTGAACAGAGGGTGGGCAACCTTTCTCCTGTCCAGGACTGGATAGTAACTAAAGATTTTAGGCGTGGCCAGCCCAGATGGTCTCTGCTCACGATTCAACTTGGCCATTATAATGTGAAAGCTGCCAGAGGAACAGGCGTGGCTGTGTGCCAATAAAACTTGACTTACAACAGGCCCGGCCATGGATTGCTGACCCTTGCCTTCCACTGATCCCGAGGGAGACACAATTATGGATCCCCTCTTACAAATGGGAAAACAGACTCAACTCAGGGCATCAGTCACCTGCCCAAGGACACAGCTCGCAAGGGGCAGAGCCTGACTTCAAACCTAATGCCCAGCCTCAGTCCTCCCGCCTGTCAAACAGGAGGAGCAGGTGCCTGATGCCAGCCTGACTGGGAACTGCCCCCGGGGCAATGGCTGGACAGGCAGGTTCTGGGCCCTTGCTCCCTGCAGTGCCTGGGATCTGGCATCAGGCACGGAAACCAAGTCCAGGAGGCCACAGAGCACCCAGGAGTCAGACTCGGTGGGGCGGGGTCTGCCTGTCATCCAGAAACTCAGGCCCGAAGCAAGCCAGGCTGGCTTCTGCACCTGAGCTCCCTCGTTCCCAGATCAGCGTGGCAGAGGAAGCCAGCTCCATGTCCCAGCTCCGCTGCTTCCAAGCTGGGCAAACTGCTGAGCCCCTGGGCCTCACTTTGCTCATCTGTTAAATGGGCGGATGGCAGCACCTATCTGAGAGAGAGGAAGTGAGATCTACAGAGAGCCCACAAAACATTTGTAACAGGGCCTGACAGTACTCAAGAGGACCAGGCCAGGGCTGGGCATGTATAGCCTGTAATCCCAGCACTTTGGGAGCCCGAGATGGGTGGATCACCTGAGGTTGGGAGTTCGAGACCAGCCTGGCCAACATGGTGAAACTCCATCTCTACTAAAAATATGAAAATTAGCCTGGCATGGTGACAGGTGTCTGTAATTCCAGCTACTTGGGAGGCTGAGGCAGGAGAATCTCTTGAACCAGGGAGGCAGAGGCTGCACTGAGCAGAGATCACACCACTGCACTCCAGCCTGGGTGACACAGAAAGACTCCATATTTAAAAAAAAAAAAAAAAAAAAAAAAAAAAGGAGGACCAGGACACTGCTGTTACTATCACTCTCAACACATTAACCCCAGGCCTGGGAAGCCTGGGCACCTGACTGTGGTTCTTCCCGGTAAGCCCTCACCCTGAATATTACACTACGACAATAAAATGTAAAACCCCAGTGGGGACTTTAAATACAACCGAAATTTTGTAATGCAGGAAAGCCTGCATCCACAGGCTGAGATTCGCCCCGACCTCCCCTCCCCTGATCTCCCTGGGGGTCGGGACAAAAGTCACCCCTCCTGCCTGCCCACTGGGGGCTTTACACCAGCCTGGGCAGACCTTCCTTAATGGCTTTGAATTTCCTAGCCTGACACTTCCTCCTCCTCTTTCTGAGCCTCCCTGTGTAAATAGAAAATCGGTCACCTGATGAATAAATATGCACCAGCAGCCTCCAGTGGCAGGTGAAGAGGGGTGTAGATTACAAACACCTGTGCTTTGAAGACGCCCTGTACTTAAGAAGATTCATTCTTGGCACAAGCTTGTCCTGAGCGCCTCCAAGGCTGGCACAGCTGCGGGGGAGGCACAAGCTCTCTGCTTTTCCCCAGCCGCAACCCAGGAGGAGGCAGACAAGAAAAACCCAGACTCAGCATGAAGATATGTCACATTTTGGGTTAAAGGGGTCTGGGGAATGTCACCGCGACTCAAACCCGGCCCTCGTTTACCTGGAATCTTCCAATGGGGGAGATGGCTCTGAGCTCCCATAAGGCTCATTCCGCCCTCGCCTTACAACCTTTATTTTACTAAGTTGGGGATTCCCGGTTCTAATTTGGATTGGATCCGCTAAGGGAAGTGCGGAGGGAGGGAAAAGCCAAGCTTGCCGTTTGTTGATTTGCATTTCCGGCAGTGGAGGGGAGAAAAAGAGATCAAGAATGAAATGGAAACGCCAGGAAATATTCAGTATTCTTCCTATAAAAGCGGCATAGACACCTAGCAAAAAACATGGACCTGGTCAGTTGCTGGGAACTAAAACAGACACCACGAAACTCAAAAAGAGTAAAGTACAGAGTTCCTAAAGGAGTTGTTCCTGCTTTTTTTTTTAAAGTCAGTTGGACTCTGGTGACCCTCCAGCCTGCTCTATTAACTCGGTGAAAACGTTTGCCCTGGTTAGGGCAGCAAAGGCCAGATCCAAGGGAAGCGGGTCCTGTCCAGGCCCCTTCCTCCCCCCACACACTCCTCTTGGGGACTCCAGGGCGATGTGGAAGCCTCAGCAAAAGAGACAGGATCTTCTGAACAGAGAAAGAAAAAAAAAAAAAAAAAACGAAACCGAACACCCGGCCACGTGCACCTTTCCCCAGCAAAACAATTCAGAGATGAAGCTCCAGGGCAGCGTCTTCTGCAGAATTTTATAAGCCCCACGGCAGGAAAACTAGGAACTTCCCCTCTCCTCTCTACACCCCCACATCACCTCCGCCCTCTACCACCCACCTTCATCAGGTACGGTGTGTCCAAGCTCAAGGGAGATCACCTCAAAGGGACGGAGGAAAAATAAAATCAGCTCATTCCTAGAACCTGCGGCCACTCTCAGCACAGCCTTCCTGACCTGCGGTCACGTGCCCCCCCTCCCCGGGCAGGCCGGTGCATTTCTCCCCGACCCCGGGGAGAACAGGGGTGGGGGGGCCGGGGGGCCGTGGGGGAGGGCCGTGGGGTCCATCACCGAGGGCTCCCTCGCCAGAATTCCTGGATCACCAGTTTCCATTCAGTCTACACTCAATGTTAAGGTTTAGAAGTGCAAATAAGGTGCATTCAGGAGGGGCTCCCCAAACCTCCAGCTGTCAACCCGCCCCCCTCCAGGCTGAACGCGCGACTAGCCCCGAAACAGAAAGTTACAGGGCGAGCGGCTGTCACGGCGCAGGAAGGTTAAGGAAACAGGAAGCCACGCCAAATACCCTCCTGAGCTTCCCCGGCCCCCTCCTCCGACCTTGGCGGAACAAAACCTTCCAGGGAATCCCAGGCAGGAAGGGGGGCGGCGAGGGACGCTCGCGCCGAGGCCGCGCCAGGGGGTTGGCTGGAGGGAGAGAGAATCAGCCCCAGGACTGGGGTGGGGGGGCATGCTACCCGATCGGGGCGGCCTGCAGCAAAGTAACTTCACACCCGGCGCTTAATTCACCTTGGAAGGCTTAAGTGCCTCGGCCGCTCGCCGCGCCGCCGCGGCGGAGCCGGCTCCGGGCAGACAAAAGGAGCGAGACGCGCAACCCCCGGCGGCGGCGCGGTGGGGGCGGCGGGCCGGGTGGGCGCTCCCCGCCGCACGTAGCCGCGCACTCCGCGGGCTTGACCGCAGCGGGAGGATCCGAGGCCGCGCGCCGGGGGGCACCGCGGACCCACGGCCCCGACCCTGGCTGGGGGGGTCTGGGAGGGGGGTCGGACGAGGGAGGGTCCCGGGCGCGCCGGCGCCGCGCGGGACCCGGGGAGGCGCACGGCTCGCTTACCTGGTAAGTAATACAGAGGCGGCTTCAATCCAAACATGGTTCAAATTAGAATTCCATAGTGGCCAGAGAGGGATGAAGAAGGAAAATAATATTAAAACCCAGCAATGAACAAAAAGCACCGTTCAAGCCAGGGCGCCCAAAAATGTCCAAAACAATAAAATAAAGGCAGAAGAGCGATCCCGAGAGCGACGAAAAAAAAAAATCAGTCTTTCCCCCCCCCACACAAGATGATCAAAAGGCTCTCTCTCCGGCCAGCGCCCGGGCAATTTCGGCCACCTTGGCCCTGGCAGGTCCACAATGAGGTAATTGACGACCAAGGACGGGCCGGAGCCTCCACGGCTGCCCGGGTGTCTTCGCCGCGTGTGTATTTTCTGCCTTTTGGACTTGAGATGCAAATAAAAAAAAGGAGGGGGGAGCACGGCGGAGGGAAGCAGGCGGGGAAGAGAAGCGAGAGAAAAATAAAGGGGGGAGGTGAGGGTGATGAAATTGGGGGGTTAAGATCTTCAGGGATTACTCATTTGAAAGGAAAAGGGGGGGGAGAAGAGAAAAAAAACCAGCCCCCAAGACGTGCGAGTAGCAATCTCTCCTCCATTCAGCCATTTGAATGTCAAGGGCGAGGGTCAAGAGACCTGTTTCCAACAGGGTTTCACGTTCAGAACCAGAAGGAAAAAGGAAGGGGGGGCGGCGGGAGGGGGTATCTCTTGTTGCCAAGGAGAAATCGGCTTTGTTTTGTTTCCCCTTAGCTACTGGGTGAGGAGGGGCGGGGTGGCGGGGAGAGGAGGAGGGGGCGAGCGGGAGAGGGGAGAGGAGAAAATTAATACCCAAACAGCCAAGAAGTACCGAGGGGGAGATTTCTTCTCGTAAATAAAAGAGGCAACGATTGCAAACAAGTCTCCGGCAGGAGAAAGCAGGCCGGGGCGCCGGCTCCCCTCCCCCTCTCGCCACCAACACCCCTCCCCCCTTTTTTGGTTATCTCCCTGGCCCGGCGTCCCACCACTGACTCAGACAGAGGGGGTGGGAGGAGGAGGAGAAAGAACTCGCGGGGGCTCTGGCGCCTGGGCAGAAGGAGGCAGGAGAGGAGCGGGGAGGCAGGCGAGAGCGCACGGCGGTGGAGAGCCCCTCGATCAATTTTCATGCAAGAATCATTATCGGTAAATTGGAAAGCTGGCTGCCTGACAGCAGATTTGTCTCCCCTAATGAAAGCGAAAGGGTAGGGGCGCAGCGGCGGGCGGCTGAAGGCGGTGGCGGCGGCTCCTTCCGTCTCTACGCGGCATCTCCCAACAGCTCCATGCTTCGCAGGGCGATAATAATAGTTTCACTTGCGAGCTTCCCCCCGCGCGGCCGCCGAGCTGGGCGGCAGATCCATGCGGACGGGAGCGGGGCGCAGGAAGCCGGGCACCCCTCTCCAAACCCGGGGAGGGTGCCGCTGCCGGAGGCGGGGTGCTCCCCTTCGCTCCCCAGCGGGGGCCGTTTGCAAACAGTGGGCGGCTGCGGGCGCCGCTGGTCCCCCCTCCGGCTGCCCAACTCCGCGCTCTGGCCGCCCGCCCGCCAGTCCTCCCTCCCTCCCCACCCACGACTGACAGCTGCGGGAGCCAGGAGTTCGCCCTCCGCCAGGACCCGGGAGGAGAATCCCCACACCGTGACCCGGGCACTCGGGGCCGCCTTGTGTGCAACCCACGCAGGGCTGCGGGAACGCACACGCCGGCCGGCCCCGGTGAGCTCCGCGGGCGAGCGGTCTGTTTCCCTCCTTTCTTTCCCTCTCACCCCTCACCCCACCCCCTAAAAATCCCTGTTGCAAGTGTAATCAAATGCTTGATAGCATCTCCCACACTCTCCGTGCTCTGGTGCATTATCAGATCCGGGAAGGCATGCTTCCAGGCAAATAGACCTAATAAACGCTATTACTGGGATTCTGCAAGCCCCGGCTGCACCATAGTAACGAGAGCCCCGGCTAATTTGGTTTAAGAAAACGATCAACTGCACAGTGTGTGTGTGAGTGTGGAGCCTGTATCTCTCCTCCCCACGCCGCCTCCCTTTCACACCAGCTCAAGAAGGCCCCATGTGATAATTCCCCAAATCGAAGGGGAAAAAACCCTGCCGCCAAACCACATCCTGTGCGCTCATTGTCCAGCCCAGCGATTTTAAAGAGACAGGATCCATTTACCCACGTCCCCCCACCCCCTCCTTGAACACACGCTGCAAAGCTGCCTCTTGATGTGACAATTTATTTTCAAGCCCTTTTATCTCCCGAAGGGCCCCTCGGTGGCACAACCAGCGGGAATCACGACTTGGTGACACTAAGGGGTCACTTTTTGACCCCAGATACAATCCTGGTTTGAGGAACAGACCTGAGCCCGCAGGTACGCACGGCGGGGCACTGCGGTCACGCCAGGCTTGGGTTCCTGCCAACGCTCTCCAACCACTGCGTAAATCAGGGGTCCCCAGCGGCAGCCCCGGGGTCCCTGCTAAACGCTGCGGCTTCAAATGACAGCTGAACTCCCGGAAAACGATACCCTAGAGAAAAGCTCCAGTGGGCACACTGGAGGAGGTTGGGGAGCGGGAGCGGCGTGCCTTTTGACCCCTCCAAGCCACTTGCCAAACCCTCGCCTACCCCGACGGAAAAATCTTAAACGAGCTGGGCGGAGCGCTCGCCGCCACGGGAGGGGTGGCGCTCTTCCCCGCCGCCGCCAGCGGCTCGGTGGCTGCGGCGTGCGGGCGGCCGCGTTCCTCCGGGGCCCGGCCGCTGGGGGTGCGAGGAGCGTCTCGGAGTCCCCCAGCTCCCTGCCGGCCCCGCCTGGCGCCCCCTCCCCGCGGGCGGCCGAGCGCACGCGTGCGCAGGGGAGGGCGCCAGAGCTGCTGACCTGGAGGAAACCGGCCGCTCGGGGCCGCCCGCGCCCGCCGCCAGCCTCAGGCTGCTCCGCCCCGCGCTGACCCTGGAGGTCGCGCCAGGCCCTCGGCGCCGGCGGCCCTTTGTTTCCGGAGCTGCGTGGCGGCGCGCTCTCTGCGCCTCCCCTTGCACCCGCCGGCGGCCTGGCAAGCGGGGCGGAGGGGTCGGGGTCCAGCACCTGCCCTCCCTGCCCCCACCCTGCGCGCCCCGACGGGCCTCCGCTCCAGCCCCCGCTTCCCCCTCCCACCCATTTATCACCCATTTATCACTTGTGCGCGGTTCAATCTGCGCCCCTGGGTGGCCGGGGGGAGGGCGGCGGCCGGGACCTGGGTTAGACCGCCCGGGTGAGCTACCACCCACCCGCTAACCCCTCAAATTGGAAAAATCTCCCACCTTACTTAGGGAGGAAAAAACTATTTTTAAAAGACCCTAAACTATCAGTTTCTGTTGTCATTCTTTTATTGGTTTTTAATTCTCCGGGATTACACGAACAACAGTAGTAATTAATACTAAACCTTCCTCTACTGTATATGCTAATGGCAGGAGCCATAAAAATTAATTTGCAAACATGTCATTACACAATAGCTGTACAGGCAATAAACCTGTAATTAAGGGCCAATCACAGGCATGGTACAGAGGGAGGGGTGTTCCCCCAATCTGCTGGGTGCCCCCCTTCCCCTGCTCCAGTGGGGAAGACGATGCCAGAAAGAAGCTTGTCTCCTAGGAGCCACCTGTGGGGAAAGGGAAAGGGTCTCTAGTCCAGAGCTCCCATCAGCCTGGCTTCCAGGCAAGACCACTGGGAGCCAGCCATCCAGGTCCACTTGAGGCTGAAATTGATCGAGGAAAGGCAAGGTGGGGGCTTGGAGAGCTCCCCATGCCTGGCTGGCGGTGGGTGGGCCAGACCAGGAAGGAGAGGACCAGAGAAGAGCGGGCACGCTGGTGGGCCAGCTCCTAGCTGATCTTCGCTTCCTTCTCCAAGACACGCATCTGCCCCAATAAGTATTTGAATGCCTGCATCGAATTACCTTAAAATGCTCAGGCCAAGCCCTAACTGCTTTTGGCCACACCCTTGGGAAAGAGAGCTGTAAGGTTCTAGTGATAGCTCAGCCGCCTCTGGTCCTGGGTCTGGACGTCCCAAAGTAGGTTAGTGACATTTCCTGGTGACAGGGACCTTTGTAAGGGAGGAGAATCTGAGATCCACTATGGGAGGGTGGTTACACCGCAGCTGCCGACCCGATGCCAAGCAGCTGAGGAACAGAAAGTAACCCCACCGTGCCCCGCCGCAGCCTCCCTGGCGGCTTTCCATTGAATGGCCGGTTGTTTGCCACGATGGGGCTGAACGCGGTAGTGGGAAGGATTTTCCCCTTTCCACTGGCCCTTGTGGCTTGGCTGTGGTTTTTGGAAGCCATCACTACAGCCATTCATTCCCAGGGGAGCTGCACCCCTGCCTCTGAGGGTGCCTATGGCCTGGCTGGGGGTCACGGGCCACTAGTCTAGGCCACACCAGGACGGAGTGCCAGGTGCCCAGGTGAGAAGGGCAGTGCCCTTTGTAAGATTTCATCCCAGAGGGATTCTGTCCAAGGAAAAGATGTCTCTTTCTCTCCACCCACACTTCTCCAGAAAACCCCAGTGGTGGCAATGTCCTCTCTCCCTGTCCCTCAGCTCACCACTGGAGAGGAGTCAGACATTTATGGAAAAGAGGTAGGAAACTGGGCAGTCTGGACCACCCAGACCTGAGCCTCCAGGTACCCCTTGTTAAAGGCTGGGGACACCATGGAGCAAACTCACCCCGCACCTACCTGAGAAACCCTGCCCACGCTGCAAGCCTACCCAGGGTCAGAGGGAAGAATGGGGCCCAGCAACTCAGGGAAAATTCGGCAGCTCACGCGTGGGAGACCGAGGCGGGCAGATCACGAGGTCAGGAGTTCAAGACCAGCCTGGCCAAAATGGTGAAACCCCCATCTCTACTAAAAATATATATATATAAAAAAGTTAGCTGGGCATGGTGGCACTCGCCTGTAATCCCAGCTACTCGGGAGGCTAAGGCAGGAGAATTTCTTGAACAGGGACCTGGGAGGCGGAGGTTGCAGTAAGCCAGGATTGCACCACTGAACTTCAGTCTGGGCTACAGAGCTAGACTTCGTTTCAAAAAAAAAAAGAAAATTGATTAATCTCTTCATCGCTATGGGGAGAAAAAAAGCTGGGGGCTAGGCTGCTTCCCAGGAGGTCGCATGTAGCCCACCAGATCCCTGCCCTGAAAATGCAGGGACCCCCCCAATCATCTGTACCTTCACAACAGAGGGTCCCCAGACTCCTCTAGCAGGGCTGCCTTCGCCACGGCACAGAGACAGCCTAGCTGGCCAAGAGAGTCAGCTGAAAGCAATATAAATAGCCTCCCAGCACGTGCTAGGAAAATTGAGGCTGCAGGCTGGGGCCTGGAGTGCACGCAGCGAGTGCCTCGGCCGGGAGCTGTGCCCACGGGCATCTGGTGGTCCCGAAAGGCCAGGCTGCAACCAACCCCTGTCGAGAGGGGCGCTGCTCCCCAGATTCCAGGAAAAGGAGGGACAGGAAGCCGCAGGGCTAACCTGGAATGCCCTGTCTGTCCTCGGGTGGGCAGCCTCTGTTTCCCTCTCAGGGTAATAATACCAGCTGATGCTTCCCGCGTGCTCAGGCTGTGCCAGCTGCTGTTCTAAGCACTTTTCCTGGATAGCGCATTGGATCCTCGTGACAATCTTGTTCAAGGTCACCATGAGTTCCATTTTCCAGATGAGGCACAGAGAGGTCAAGCAACCTGCCCAAGGACACACAGCCAGTGGGTGGCAGAGCTGGGGTGGGAACCCAGGCTGGCTCAGAGTGCATGTTCATTACCATCACCAAAGGTTTGCAGTCAGACTTCAAATTCCATCTGGGCCCCACCCTCTGCGTGCCCTCGGGTGGTGACGTCAACATTCTGACCTCAGTTTCCTTACCTGGAAAATGGAGCGAATCACCCCTGCACTCGGGGCAGATGTGTGTAATGACTGCGGCGATGGGCACCCAGACTCCGTGCACAGAGCAGCCGTTAGTCCTGCGATTCGGATAACCGCGGTAAGGACTGTAACAGCAGCTCCCACTGATGGGGCCTCAGGCACCAGGGCACCACGCTGCCAGCTTTCCTGCAATGTCATCTTACTTGGGACCTGCCCCAGCATGCCCTCCCCTTGAGATGGACACCACAATGGGCGTTACCCAGTTTTGTGCGTAAGGCTGCTGAGGCCCAGAGGAGTGAAGGCACTCACCAAGGGCATACAGGGAGGGGACACACCCTGACTTTCTGTCTGGCTCTAGTCCTGCAGTCACTCGACTGTCTATGAACATTCCAAGTCTCAAGCCAGTCTGACGTTGAAAGAGAAAAGGGAACCTCTGTCCGGGCGCACCTCACGGTGACTTCTGCGTATCCACTTTTGCTTGGTGGGAGCTACAGTGCACACCCCATCCACTGTGCTGTATCATCTCAGAGCCGAGGCCTAGCCAGCCCACCCTGTGCAGCAGGAGAACGGTAATCTGCCAAAAGTTATGTCCACATTGCCAGGTACTGTGGCTTATACCCATAATCCCAACACTTGGGAGGCCGAGGTGAAAGGATTGCTTGAGCCCACGAGTTCAAGACCAACCTGGGCAACATGGTGAGACTCCATCTCTACAAAAATAAAAATAAAAATGTTAGCCAGGTTTGGTGGCATGTGTGCCTATAGTCCCAGCTACATAGGAAGCTGTGGCAGGAGGATTTCTTGAGCCCAGGAAATCGAGGGTGTAGTGAGCCATGTTTATGCCACTGCATTCCAGCCTGGGGGACAGAGCAAGACCGTCTCAAAAAAAAAAAAAAAAAAAGAAAAGAAAAAGAAAAAAGATATGTCCGCCTGGTACCTGTGAATGTAGCCCTATTTAGAAAGAGTCTGTGAAGATGTAATTAAGAATCTCCATGCCAGGCACGGTGGCTCTCGCCTGTAATCTCAGCACTTTGGGAGGCCGAGGTGGGCAGATCACCAGGTCAGGAGTTTGAGACCAGCCTGGCCAATGTGGTGAAACCCTGTCTCTACTAAAAATACAAAAATTAGCCCGGCATGGTGGTGCGCCTGTTATCCTAGCGACTCGGGAGGCTGAGGCGGGAGAATCACTTCAACCTGGGGGGCAGAGGTTGCAGTGAGCCAAGATCACACTATTGCACTCCAGCCTGGGCAATAGAGTAAGACCCCATCTTAAAAAAAAACAATCTCCAGGCCAGGCACGGTGGCTCACGCCTGTAATCCCAGCACTTTGGGAGGCTGAGGCAGGTGGATCACAGGGTCAAGAGATCGAGACCACTCTGGCCAACATGGTGAAACTGCATCTCTACTAAAAATACAAAACTTAGCTGGGTGTGGTGGGGCACGCCTGTAATCACAGCTATTCAGGAGGCTGAGGCAGGAGAATCACTTGAACCTGGGAGGCAGAGATTGCAGTCAGCCAAGACTGCACCATTGCACTCTAGCCTGGCAACAAAATGACACTCCATCTCAAATAAAAAAAAAAAATCTCCAGATCAGATAATCCTGGATTATTAGGGTGGGCCCAAACTCAATGGCAAGGGTCTTTATAATGAGAGGAACCATCTGCACCCCCACCTTTATCACAGCACTATTCACAATAGCCAGAACATGGAGTCAACCTCGGTGTCCAACACACATGAATGAATCTAGAAAATCTTGTACATGCACACGATGGAATACTACTCACCCATAAAAAAGCATGAAACACTGTCATGTGCAGCAACAGGTGTGGAATTGGAGATTCTTACGTTAAGTTAAAGAAGCCAGACACAGAAAGACAAATACTGCATGACATCACTTATAGGTGGGAGCTGAAAAAGGGGCTCTCATGAAGACAGAGAGTAGATGGTGGCTACCAAAGGGGGAGGGGAGGGCGGGTGGAGGAGAAGGTGATTAATGGGTACAAATACACAACTAAATAGAAATAAGACCTAACTACAAAACAAAAGTAAGACCTAGTGTTCTATAGATCAGTAGGTGACCATAGTTTCTATTGTACACTTCAAAATAGCTAGAAGAGAATAATTTGAATATTTCTATATTAAAGAAAAGACAAATATACGAAGTACACTGATTTTTTTTTGGTTTTTTTTTTGGTTTTGAGACGGAGACTCATTCCATCACCCGGGCTGGAGTGCAGTGGCACGATCTCGGCTCACTATAGCCTCCGCCTCCAGGGTTCAAGTGATTCTCCTGCCTCAGCCTCCCAAGGAGCTGGGATTACAGGTGCATACCACCATGCTTTTTGTGTTTTTAGTAGAGATAGGGTTTCGCCGTGGTGCCCAGGCTGGTCTCAAACTCCTGACCTCAGGTGATCCACCTTCCCTGGCCTCCCAAAGCACTGGGATTACAGGCGTGAGCCACTGCGCCTGGCCCCAGTACACTGATTTGATCTACACAAATTATACAAATGTATTAAATTATCACATTAATTATATAAATGTATTAAACTATCACAGTAACCTCCCCCCCCAATTTTTTTTAAAGCACCATACAAAAGAGAAGGCACACAGGAGAGACGGCCACATGAAAACAGAAGCAGAAACTGGAGTGATACGGCCACAGGCCGAGGGACGCCTGGACCCCCGGGTGCTGGAAGAGGCAGGAAGGAGAGTCTGCCAGAGTCCGGAGCATGGTCCCGCTGACATGGATTTCAGTTTCATTCTGTGAGAGAATACCTTTGTGTTAAGCTGCCACCCCGTCTGCAGTGATTTGTTACAGCAGCCACAGGAAGCTCATACATCCTGTCACTTCTGTCAAATGCCCTCTGTCCTACCAGCCCTGGGAAGCCCTGGGTACTGTCCAAGTCTGGAACCCCCATGCTTTGGGCCAGCTGGGTCAAGCTGTCCTTCAGGTGTGTCACAAGGGCTCAGATTGAGATAAAGTATCCTGAGGCCCTGGACTGGGGTGTGGTGAGGCTGCCGCCCTCCACAAAACTCACGTCAACACTCCACTGCGACCTGCCCGCTCTCTCATCTCAGCCCCTCGTGACACGCATTTGCCAGCCAGACTTTGGGTGGAAGCCTGGCCCCGGGAGATCATCGGATGTGGCCATCTGCCCCGGGAAATGGCCCACCAGCCTTCCTGAGGGTCAGCCTCTAACTGCTAACCTTGCGCACACCTGCAGGTCCTGCGGGGCCAGGGGGATGGTAACGACAAGAATCTCTGGTAGCCAGCTTCTTACCAAGCTATGCCGTTTTATTCCAGCCTCTAGGGCAATTGTGTGTGGCCAGATGACCAAGTTCTGGCCAAGAGAATGTGGTGGACGAAATAACGCCACGTCCAGACCTGCCTGGAAGAGTTGCCTGTGTGAGCCTCTGTTTTCCCTTCCTGGGTCTTTGTAATGGATGCCAACTCCCAGGATGACCCTGAGTGCAGATACTAAAGCCAGCAACACCTCCATCATCTCCCCAAATGATGCTCAGGGCAGAGGCCCCTGTCCCGGCTCCCCACCAACCCTACAGTTTGTGGGCGTGTCCTTAAATAAATATCTACTGTACAAATTCTGTTAGAAGACACTCCTGCCATGGCGAGCCTCTTGGTTACGGGGGCTTGTGTGAGATTAACTAACAGCGCAGGCCAGGCGGGCTGGCTCACGCCTGTAATCCCAGCACTTTGAGAGGTTGAGGCAGGCGGATCACTTAGGCCATGAGTTTGAGAGCAGCCTGGCAAACGTGGTGAAACCCCATCTCTACTAACAAACACAAAAATTAGCCAGCTGTGGTGGCGCACATCTGTCATCCCAGCTACTCAGGAGGCTGAGGCAGGAGAATTGCTTGAACCTGGGAGGCAGAGGTTGCAGTGAGCTGAGATCGGGCCACTGCACTCCAGCCTGGGCCACAGAGTGAGAGTCTGTCTCAAGAAAAATAAAAATACCAACACATACCCGTAGGCCTCCTTTCCAAATGCCTGAGTTATGCCAGCTACTGTGCTACTTGCTTTAAGTACATTATCTTATTACATCTTCACAACAAAAGTAAGCCTATTATTATCTCCATTGTTTTCTTTTGAAAACGGAGTTTCACTCTTGTTGGCCAGGCTGGAGTGCAATGGCACGATCTCGGCTCACCCCAACCTCCGCCTCCCAGGTTCAAGTGATTCTCCTGCCTCAGCTCCCCGAGTAGCTAGGATTACAGGCATGCGCCACCATGTCTGGCTAATTTTGTATTTTTTAGTAGAGACGGGGTTTCTCCATGTTGGTCAGGCTGGTCTCGAACTCCAGACCTCAGGTGATCTGCTGCCTCAGCCTCTCCAAGTGCTGAGATTACAGGCGTGAGCCACCATGCCTGGCAACTATTATCTCCATTTTTCAGATGAGGAAACTAAAAAGGCCTAGAGAAGTAAAGTGACTTGCCCAAAGTCACACAGCCAGTGAGGAAGAGTGCTTACACTGGAACTCAGACAAGCCAGAAGCCAGCTCCTGCTTTCCAAATCTCCATGCAGCCTCCCTCATCTCTCTGTGGCAGGAGATGGCAAAGACGCTTCACCCAGAAACCCTTCTTAATTAAAAGCAAAACAAACAAAAAACAGGAAGGGCAAGAACACTGCGTCTGCAGTCTCCGTGCAGAGCTGTGTGTCCGACCTCCAGTTCAGGCCTGCCCCGGGAGCAGCCTGCCAGCAGGCTCAGGATCTGGGAACTCTGTAAATAATGGTTTACAAGACAGAGGCAGCAACATGACAAAAGGCCTTCCTACGGCTACGGAGATGCCAGAGAACCCGACAGCGGCCATGTTGGGGACTGCCCAGGCCACACAGCTCATCCCCGTGAAGGGACCCTCTGCCTGTCCTCGAACGCCTCCCGGGACGCAGACAGGCCACTGCTGGAGGGAGTCCATTCGTAATCTCAGACAGCTGTGGCTGTCAACATTCGGCGTCGTGCAGAGCCAACGGAGGCCTGGCAAGAGCTGCTGGAAGGCACCGCGGAGGTCTCCCGAGGGGAGGAGAAATAAGGGAGGAAATGCAACTCTGCAGCCCTGGACCAGCGGCCGCCCCAACTGTGGACCCCGTGGCAGCCCCACCTGTGGACCCCGTGGCAGCCCGGGCACGGCTGGCCTCACTTCCTCTCCCGCCACGCTCCTGCTCCGCTGCCTGGGGCAAACCGACGAGGCCTTCTTCTCCCTCCAGAGACGGCCCTGCTCCGGGGAAACAGCTCTGTGAGCAGCCCTGCCCGCCGTCCGCAGCTGGGGTCTGCTGGGCAAGAAGCCACTGCCAGGCTGTAAGTCCCCATTTGCGGATGACACGCAGAGCCCGCTGTCTCCCCCGGGCCTGACTGGTTCAGGCCGTGTAGCCCTCTGGCCGACAAGATGTGGTTTCTCCCACGGCTGCATCTCTGCCTTTCCCCTCATGCCAGGTGCGAGCTTTTTAGTGCGACAGACTGGAGTGGGGTGCCCGGGGGCCCTCTATGCCCTTCTCTGCCTTTACCTTGCAAAGAAATCCGGAGTCACCCCTGGCCCCTTCCTTTCCTATCTGTCTTCCTCGCCTGCTCTTTCTGGGCTGTCCCCGTGGCTTGAGCTGCCCTTTACCTGCCCTCCGGCGGGTCATGGCGGAACTGATGAAGGAATGCTTGATGTGTCCCCAGCACGGGATATTCGGTAGAATGGCACCCTTGTCCTGGCACTTAGAACGCACGGGAACGGCTCAACATTTCTCAGCCTCGGCACAACTGACATTGGAGGCAGGAAGATTCCTCACTGCGGGGGCTGTCCTGTGGATCGCGGGAGGGTTAGCAAATAAAACAGCACGGTCATGAGGACCACCACCTCTACGGCCTGGCTCGGCGTCTGACGCCTGTAATCCCAACACTGGGGGAAGCCGGGGTGGGTGGATCACTTGAGCCCAGGAGTTCAAGACCAGCTTGAGCAACGTGGCAAAAACCCATCTCTACAAAAAATACAATTAGCTGGGTATGGTGGCACGTGACTGTAGTCCCAACTACTTGGGAGGCTGTGGCAGGAGGATCGCTCGAGCTTGGGTGGCAGAGGTTGCAGTGAGGTAAGACTGCTGCCCTCCAGCCTGGGGACAGAGCAAGACACGTTTCAAATTTAAAAAACAAAAGTTTCCGGATATGGCCAATTGTCCCCTGAGGAGCAAACGTGCCTCAGTAGAGAACCACTCACATAGCCTAAAGAATCCCGCACACTGGGTGACACCCGTGTTAGACCTCCTTCTCCCACTGGCCTTGAGCAATCAGCTGCCCTCTCCTGCGCCAGCTTTACCACACACACAGGTCGAAGGCCCGCATGGGGTGCTCCGGCCTTCCAGCTGTCTCAGATCCTCCACTGCTGCTTAGAACCAACGGTTCCAAGATGGGGTAGGCTTGCGACTCAGGACAACAGGATCAGAAGGGAAGGGACCCAGGGCCTGCTTCTCAACAGGGCTCGTGCCAAAACACAGGGAATGGGGCATGGACTATATGGGGTGGCCAGCCCTGGTGCCTCTGGCATCTCAGTTTTCTCCCTTTTCTCTGCAGTCCTCTTTCTCTCCAACCTAAACAAAGCCTGCTCTGAAAAGCAGTATCTACTATTAATCATTCACACTCTAGTATGAGTTAGCCTTACCTCTACTGTCTCTACAGAATCCAGGCTGTGTCCCTGGCTGGGGCCACCTCCTAGCCCCTGGAAGAGGTATAGGATATATTTGGGAAAAGCAGGGCAAAGGAGACATTCTTAAGTGCATTTAAGCTAAAAACAGTGGCTTCCATCTCAAAGTCACGTGATGAGGGAAACTACATCTGCAGGGAGGCAGGGGCCCCAGCCTGGACTTGGGGGGAGGTCATGTGACTCAGTGGTAGCATGGCGAAGAGGTGGGTCCAGCAGGGCCACCCACAAACCAGGTGCTGTGCGGCCAGTCCCCTGGCCTTCGAGACCATCAGTCTCTACGGTGAACACCAGCTTGTGCTGGGCCGAACACAGCACCCAGGCGAGGGTGCTCTTAGTTAGCAGCCACAGTCCCAGCCCATGTGCCCCAGACAGCCCTTCCGGTTGTTTGTGGGGGTGAAGTCTCCCAGAAGCATCTCCGCTTCGGCTTTGCGTTGGGAGGTAGGCTGGCTGCGCCCGGGCAGAGTGAGACACACCTGTTCATGTCAGCATGGCGGGGGACTTACGGTGTGGGAGAAGATGCTGGGTCCCAGCCTGGCTCTGCCCCTGTGGCCCCTGTGGCAGCTGTGGCGTGGCTCTGGCCTTCTCTGGCCTTCAGTCTCCTCCTCTGTAGGACGCTTGGACGAAATGATCCCCCAGGCCCTCCAGCTCGGTGAGCCCATGATTAATAAAACTCAGACACACCATCTGCTCACTCTGACATTTAAGAAACAGAGCGGGTTTCCAAAGAGAAAGCTGCCCTGTGCAGCCTGCTCCCCGCCTTCGCCTGCTGATCCAAATGTGGGTTCACACCCTCCCCGCATCCCAGCCCTGACTCTACAAATTCCAACGTGCACACACACAATCACATGCAGAGTGGGCTCCCTCTCCTCCACCCAGAAGGTCAAAACCGGACGGGGTGGGGGCGGGGCGGGGCAGCGGAAGACAGAGGCCTGCCCTAATAAAACCCTGAAACAACTGAGTCTCCTGGGCCTCCCACCCTTTACACTGCCGTCTCCACCCCAGGGCAAGGATGCATTTCCATAACCACACATCTCCACACTTCACAACTCCCTGGTGCGGAGACAGCTTTCCCGGGTGCTCAGCCCGGACCCAGCGCTGGGGAAGGAGACTGTTTTCCCCTTCTGCAGATGGGGACAGCCAGCCCAAGGTCACACCAGGGACAAGCAGCGAGGCGGGGACACGGCCCCTGGCAGAGCACACGCATGTAGAACGTTCTGTGGCACGCAGGGCCCACTCCCCGTGATGCTCGTCACCACCGCCCCGCCCTCTGCCCTCCACACAGCCCTTCACTGTGCAGATGCAGAGACGGGGCCTCGGGTCCGCTCCGATCCCAGGCGCAGAAGGGAACCCTCTGTGCTGTGCCCGTGCCCTGCCTTGGCCAGGGAGTGGCTGGCAACTGTGAGCCCTTAAGGCCAGGCCGGGAGTGGGGGACAGTGTGGACCCCCAGGTGAGACTCTCCCATCAGCTGCACTCAAGAAGGGGTTTCACTTGGCCCAGGAGCTAAGCCAGGGCGATGGGGACATGGTCAGGACAGCGAGGCCTGTGCCAGCCAGGTGGGCCTAGCCTAGGGCCTGGCACTCTTGGGTGACTGAGTGTTGGTCACCCCCAACTCAAGCTGTCCTCTTTCGGCCCTCCTGGACCCCCCAGGTGGTCAGCTCTCACCGTCCCAGCCTTGGCCTACCAACCTCCCCCGCTGACTTCTAGATCTTCCTCTGTGCTGGTCTCTTCCCAGACACGGCACACAGCTGCCTACTCCCACCCTGATTGCCTGGACAAAATGTGTGCTGCTCCCCGCCACTCTCCCTGCAGCACAGCCCCCAGACTCTCCTCTCAGGCACCGTCTCCACCCCTACCCCCAGTCCCGCCACACCACCCCGCTTGGAGAAGTGGCCTGAATGATTTTCATAATGGCCAGTAAAACCAACCCCAAAAGCTAGATAAGAATGTGCCCTCGGCTTCTTGTTTTTGAGACAGTGTCACTCTATTGCTCAGGCCGGAGTGCAGTGGTACAATCACAGCTCACTGCAGCCTCAAACTCCTGGGCTCAAGGGATCCTTCTGCTTCAGCCTCCCTAGTATCAGGGACTGCAGGCCCATGCCCCTCACCTGGCTAATCTGTTGTAGAGAGGGTCTCACCACGTTGCTGGTCTCAAACTCCTGGGCTCATGCAACCCTTACCTGAGCCTCCCAAAGCACTGGGATGACAGTCGTGAGCTACCACACTTGGGTACCTCCAGCTTCTCAAAAGCACTAAAGAGCAGGCTTGGCTCAGTGGCTCACGCCTGTAATCCCAGAACTGTGGGAGGCCGAGGCGGGTGGATCACCTGAGGTCAGGAATTCGAGACCAGCCTGGCCAACACAGTGAAATCCCGTCTCTACTAAAAATACAAAAAATAGCTGGGCGTGGTGGCAGGCGCCTGTAATCCCAGCTACTCAGGAGGCTGAGGCCGGAGAATAGTTTGAACCCAGGAGGCAGAAGCTGCAGTGAGCTGAGATCATGCCATTGCACTCCAGCCTCGGCCACAGGGCAAGACTGTCTCAGAAGAAAAAAAAAAAAGCACCACAGGGCTGTGAAGACTAAAAGGAATCCCCACACCAAAAGGAATGGGAACAGGAAAACTGCAAGCTGACCTAGTGTAGAGGCCACATTTGCCCAGAGGACATCTACAATGCTAGGAAATTTGAATCTCTGTTTTTATGGCATTGACAGTCAAGGGGGAACACAAAGCCAAGCCTCAGGCACTTTGCACAAGTTGCGGATCTGATAGGAGACCCTCCCCACAATAAGCTGGGACTTCAAAGAGCTACCCATGCTGCATGGGTGACGGGCAATCAACCAGCCCCTGTGCGGAAGTATAGGCAGGGTGGAATCTCTAGTGCTGCCCAACAAACATCAAGTCCTGAATTGGATGAAGGGGGTCCAAAGCTGTGTCTCTAGGCACCTGCCAGACATGCAAGTCCTCCTGAAGAAAAGCACCTTCATTCAGGGCTTCAAAGTATGCCTACAAAAATCTTTCAAATACAATGAGCTGTACACAATCAAAAAGAACCAGGCACACAAGAAACCGCACTTCCCAGTTGAGAATCAGCAGCCACAACAGCTGACAGAAGCAGACCCGTGGTGCCCTCGGAAAATGGAATTACAGGCACCTGCACAACAACCCTGCTGACTTCGACATAAAATAAAAGACAAGCCTGCAGCTGTCTGCAGAGAAGAGGAAATCCTAACAACAGAAGCAGCACAGTCTTGCCTCTCACCGGAGCCCAGGCCCCATGAGGGCCAGGACTCTCCTTCGTTCCCTGCCATGACCCCTGGAGCAATGCCCTGCCCACATGGGAGCTCAGTAGCAAACTAACTAAATGAACACACTGGACTAAGACCTTCAGGGAGGGCACAGGGCAACCATCTGCCTGTTTCAGGCGAGCCTGGTGAATCATTCTAGTGAGCGAGCAGATAGGTGAGAGGAGGTGATTAACCCCAGATTTCCCTTCAACGTGACATTTCTCTGTGTGAAGGCAGGCGCTAATGAAAAAACAAACCCAGCCACAGAACGGCCTCCACAGTGGAGAAAAACAACCCAGAGGTGTAATGACTATTGCAAAAAGCTGAATCCTTTAGGCCAAAACAAGCGCCCCCCTACCATTATAATTTCGAGTTATCCATTCTTCATTACAACTCAGAGCCTTGGCTTGAAAAGCTGCTACCAGGGATTCTTTCTGTGGGGGCAATTTTGGTGCCTGCAATTAGCTGAACAGGCAGCTTTTGTCCCTGCTAAAGCACTCAATTGCAGGTGTAATTAGGTTCCCTCACCCCTGAAATCTGCAGAGAGCTGCCCGCCTTGACTAACTGCACCCACAATTAAGTGCTTACGGGCATGTGGCTGGAGCTGGGAAACATGTGCACGCAGCTAATAGCAGGGGCACCAAGCAGGTTTGCAAAAATAGACACTGCGGTGGAGACATCCAGCCTTTTTGGATTTGTTGTTGAAACGACTGTGTCCAGCTGGGAATAACGAGGAAAGACAAACACACCAATTAGGCTAGGACCATACATAAATAAACCGAACAGCTCCTTAATTAAGATACTTACAGGAGTGGGCAAAGCTGTGCGGAGGCAGGGAGGGTGAGCCATGCCCCACGGGGCTGGCGCTGTGTGGGGGCACCAGCCTTGAAGAGCACCTAGGATGGACGCCATGGTGGCTGGGACTGCGGAGCTGATGGCAGACCCGCTCCTGGTGAATGCAGCTGTGGGCCACTCCAGCCAAGCAATACCGAGGCAGGTGGGAGAGACCTGGGGGCTGGAGAGGGACTGGTGGGATATGGGGAAGAGCCCCAGAGTCCCCCCAGGGCAAGAGGGAGGTAAAGGCAGGAAAGGAAATGAAGGCGGCTTAAATCCAGTGTTCAGGGAATGGCACTGGGGCACCGAGCCTGCTCCCAGGTCCTTTTCCAAGAGCTGCTTGATCTGGTGGGTGATCTCCTCCCTGCCAGCAGCAGCACCTGCCCTCTCCTGCTCCACTTCCTCCCCTCAGGGGCCTCCGAAGGTGGCAAGTCCCCAATCAATCCACCAGCGGCTTCCAAGGCCGGCTCCCGCAGGACACCATTAATGGAGACCCAGGCCCTTGTCAAGCTCCCTGGCTACAAGCAGTCAGAAAAAGGAAAGCACGCACGCGGCGGGCGGCGAGGACGGCACATGCCAGAAGGTGAAAGGCCGCTGGGGATGGAGGGTAATTTCTGTATTTCTGCCCCCCAGCCCCCACACTTGTCAATTCCCTGCCTCGCTGCCCTACTGCCTATCAACAGGAAAACCAAGCAGATGATAGTCGCTGCGCTCAGGCCAGGGACAAAAGCTTCCCTCTCCCCACAAGTCGCAGCCACTGAAAGCGATTTGCTTTTTGCAGGGCTCAGCAGTCCCGGCTGAAAGCAAATGGCAGAGGCAATATTTAGATAATTAAAAACCCACTGCTGGCGGGCCAGCCGGGTGGCCACAGGTGGCTCTAGGGTGGCCGGGCAATGGCTCAGAAAGGCCAGCGTGCGTTTCTTCTCCTCGCCCCTTCTGGCCTGGGTCTCCCAATTCAGCTACGGCTGGGGGAGACGAGAGGCCAGCAATCCCACCGTGACTGGTGGGGAATGCAGCCCAGGGAGGGGTCTGGGCCCAAGGCCCCCGCTCAGGGGACGGCCGCAGCTGCCTTTCTGTCCACTGCTGCTCCAGCCACGCTGGCCTCCCTGCCTCAGGCCTCCGTACGGGCCATGCCCTCTGCCTGGCTATCCATGGCTCCTGGCTCCATCCCAGTCTGTACGCAAACATCCCCTCCACAGAGAGGCCCTCCTGACCTCCGCAGCCTCCTCTACCCTCACGCTCCCGTGGGGCTCTGGGTACCATGTGGTCTCTGAATTCACACCTGGCTTTTCTGTCTTTCATTCATCCTTCTCTCCAGGGCCTCTTCGGCCTTCACTCCAGGGTCAGCTGTGCGGCGGGCACACAATGACTGCACAAGTGAGTGGCTAGGTACGAAGCCCCCCAGGCACCTCGGAAGGGAGCTGGGCCTGAATCCAGATGGGGACTGTGACCTCTGAACCCTCTGGAAGCTTCCTTCCACGGAGGGGGTCCCTGCTCCACGGAAGCCCCAGCCCGGAGGGCGAACCCTGGCTCAACTCCACCCCAGCTCTCAGGAGCCCGACCAGGCAGCCCTCAAGCCTTCACTTAGCTTTGCCTTTGCATTTTTAAAGCTGGACTCAGGATCAGGGGTCGCAGAGCTCCCAGAAGCAGGCAGGGGTCCTCTGTCCTGCCAATCTCCACTCCCCTGCTGAGCAGATGCCCGTGAAAATCAAACTCAAGATGGGCTCCTTTCCCACGGCCCAGCCTCAATGATCTGTTGTCAGGGGGACAGCCAGAGCGTGGCCACCGCCGTCCACAGCTAACCTGCAGCCCCTCATTCTAGGCCCTGTGTCACCTGCCTTCCGGCCAAACACTGCCCAGAGCCACTGATGAGCCACCACATGGGCGGCTGGAACTTCTCTCCTGTCTCGCTACTGTGTCTGGGTTTCACTGGAGCCTTCCTGGGCGACGTGCTGGAGAGGGCCGGCCCGCTCATCGGGGTGGGACCTGCTGGCTGGAAGGCTCGACGACCTCATCAGGCCTCCTGCGCTTTCTCCAGACTCACAGTCACCATTCCTCGCCAGCTCATCCCAGGTCCTGAGTTTCTAGAGACTTCCCCTGTGATCACTGATCTATCCTGACAGCTGCCCCGTCCCTCTGCCTGTACAAGTGGCAAAATCAGTCACACCTGACCCTTCTGAGGAGGCCCGGGGCGCCTCTTCCCTCCCTCCCGCCCCTCACAGTGAGACGGCCATTCCAGGCCAGCCAGGCTCCGGAGGTGGGCAGGGGCCGGGAGCCAAAGGGCGTGGGTTCAAAGCCGCCACCAGGCGGGGCCTGTGGCCTCGCGGTATCTCGGATCCTAGACGCACTGAGTGTAGGTGAAGGGGGAAGGTGTACTTTTCCTCCTGACAGCAGGAAACATAGCAGAGCCCCAGCCGTTCCATTAGCCATGCCAGGCGAGGCCCTGGCCACGGCCCACATAGGCGAGGACTGCAGAGGCGCCTGGCGAGTGGCAAACGCCTTGGAGACCGTCCTCCTTCTCCCTGGGAACTGAAGGCTCTCGGCCGACCGTCCCAGCCTCCCGTAGCTTCTGGATGGGGCCCTACTTCTCACCCCCATGTAGCCAACTCCACTATTGGTTACTGAGAAGGTTCGGCCTCTCCATTTTTAAAATTATGTATTTATTTACTTATTTTTGAGTTGGAGTCTCACTCTGTCACCCAGGCTGGAGTACAGTGGAGCGCACTCGCCTCACCGCAACCTCCGCCTCCCGGGTTCAAGCGATTCTCCTGCCTCAGCCTCCTGAGTAGCTGGTTTTACAGGCGCCTGCCACCACGCCCGACTAACTTTTGTATTTTCAGTAGAGGCGGGGTTTTGCCATGTTGGCCAGGCTGGTCTCAAACTCCCGACCTCAGGTGATCCGCCCGCCTCAGCCTCCCAAAGTGCTGGGATTACAGGCAGCCTCTCCTTTTTCAGAGTCGCCCAGTCTACACCTCCTGAGCACCAGCCACTTCCCTAAAGGAAGCCAGCCAGGGGGCCCAGGGAGAGAACTCAGAACTTCCTGGCCTTCAGCCACAGAAGCCTTGTTGGTGACCTGGCCGAACCCCATGACTCTCTAGAGGTGGCTGGGCCCCCCTCCTGGGGACCGTTCCTGTGAATCTCTTTCTAGTGGCCTTCTGGGTCTGCTTTGCCACTGTCCCCTCTTCTAGCCCTTGTCCTGATGACTTGGCGCTTAGTGTGTCTTCCATCTTTGAATCTCAAAGCCTAGGCCTAGGGCCTCTGTATGGCAGGTGCTCAATAAATGCTTGCCAGGTATACAGCAGGTATCCAATGAATGCCTGTCAGAGACCACATGCGGCAGAGGCCGGGCTGGGCAGGGCAGGCCTTTGAGGCTGGAGGGAATTAAGAAAGATGATCCACGGCCCTGTGGCAACGGCTTTATTTCTGCAGGCAAAGTAGGGGTGAGGGTGGAAAAATGGCTCCCAGTGGGGCCAGCCGCGGGCTGATTTTGTGCTGGTCCCTCAGGCCCTGGGGCTGGCATCATGACGCATGCAGCTCCAGGTCAGTGGCAGGACCTACTGGTGGCCCCACCCACTTCTCCTTTCACCCAGTATCACCCCAACCCCCAGGAGCCTTCCTCTTATCAGCAGGCTGTCACACCCAGAGGGCCACGGTGGCTTTGCTTTTTCATCTCTCTCTCCCAGGCCCAGATAAGGAGGCCAACCTTTACCCTCCGCTGCTTTCCCTCAGCCGCCTGGAAGAGCTCCCAGGTCACACAGGTCTAGGGAGCCCAGAAAATCCCACCGACTCCGGAGGAAACCCAGGCGGTGTGGAGAAGGCAGGCTGAGGCCGGGGTTTCCATCTGGGACAATCTCATACCCCCGAGACCTGGCTGTGGCCCCAGACAAGAGGAGGCAAAGATGGGCGCCTCATTCCCCGAGGACCCCGTAAGGACGCCTTGTGGATGACCATGGCTCTGAACTTGCTGCTTTACCACCTTGGCACCATGAGGCAGGAGCCGGTCAGCCGGGGGCACACAGGGCGAGCCTTGCTCACGCCTCCCCAGCCAGGCGCGGCCCTGCTCCACCTCACTGAGCCTGGAGCCCTCTGGGGCAGGGGCTGCATCTCATTTCTGCCTGTGTCCTGGCCCTGAGAACGCCTGGGCCCTGCTCAGACTCTCTGAAGGTATGAGACAGTCCCATACAACCAGCTCTAAGAAACAGGTGTGCAAAGACTGCTGCCGTGCTGTGCACACACGCTCCGAGACCACGGGCTCCTCACTCATTCACATGCCCCAGCCGGAAGCGACCCAAGCCAACGAATGGACCCAACCACTCATTCCCCACCACGGAACACCGCGCAGCGAGAGAACAGGCCATCAACACTCACAGCAACACTGACAGATGTCACAGGCAGAGGAGCGGCGCTGTGTGACTGCATTTCCGTGAGGGTCCGCAGCAGGCAGCACTCCCCCAGGCATCACCCAAAAGAAGTGACGCAGGGCCCCCGCAGACACTGCACACCCAAGCTCAGGGCAGCGTGACCGGAGAGTCTGCGGACGAATGACGGATCCGCAGAACGTGGCAGGCACACACAGTGGAAGATGACCCTGCCTTAAAAAGGAACAAACTGTGGACCCATGCCATAGCCTGGGTGGTGCACTGGGTAAAACGAGCCAGTCACAAAAAGAGACTGCAGGATACCATGTCACACGATGTGTACTTTACCAAGATCTTCAACAAAAAAGAAACTGGCTGGGCGTGGCGGCTCACTCCTGTAATCCCAGCACTTTGGGAGGCCGAGGGTGGGCAGATCACTTGAGGTCACGAGTTCGAGACCGGTCTGGCCAATGTGATGAAACCTCATTTCTACCAGAAATACAAAAATTAACCGGGCGTGGTGGCGCATGCCTGTAATCCCAGCTACTTGGGAGGCTGAGGCAGGAGAATCGCTTGAACCTGGGAGGTGGAGGTTGCAGTGAGCCATCATGTCACTGCACTCCAGCCTGGGTGACAGAGTGAGACTCCATCTCAAAGATAAAATAAAATAAAATAAAACATAGCCTAGAGGGATGGAAAGCAGATGGCGGTTGCCAAGGCTTGGCTATAGCGGAGAGATGATCGGGAAGGAATACCTGGGAAGGAATGTTCTGGAGTGACAGAGTTGTTCTTGACTTTAGCAGGGTGGGGGTTACACAGACGTACGCGTGTGTCAAACACCAGTGAGCAGTACCCTCACAATGGGTGCATTTTATTGAATGCAAACAATCCCCCAGTAATTCTGAGTTTATTTTTAAGACGGGGTCTCCCTCTGTTGCCCAGGCTGAAGTGCAGTGACTGGATCACGGTTCACTGAAGCCTCCACCTCTCGGGCTCAAGTGATCCTCCCACCTCGGCCTCCCAAGCAGCTGGGACCACAGGTGCATGCTACCATGTCTGGCTAATTTTTAATTTTTTTTGTAGTGATGGGGTCCCACTCCCACTATGTTGCCCAGGCTGGTCTCGAACTCCTGAGCTCAAACGATCCTCCTAACTCAGCCTCCCAAAGTGCTGGGATTCCAGGCACGAGTCACCACGCCCAGTCAATAACATTGACACTAAAAGCTGAAAACATACTTTGAACACCCATCTGCCAACATATGCATATTTATTTAGGAGTTATTTTCATGTACTATATGTTAAAGAGCTCTCCATTATAACATATGCAAACAGAGAAATTTTTTTTTTTTTTTAAAGAAGCCTCGTTCTGTTGCCCAGGCTGGAGTGCACTGGCACGATCTGGGCTCACTGAAACCTCCGTCTCTGGGTTCAAGTGATTCTCCTGCCTCAGCCCCCTGAGTAGTTGGGATTAGAGGTGCATACCACCACACCTGGCTAATTTTTGTATTTTTAATTTTTTTCTTAGTAGAGATGGGGTTTCGCCATGTTGGTCAGGCTGGTCTTGAACTCCTGACCTCAGGTGATCCACCCACCTCAGCCTCCCAAAGTGCTGGGATTATAGGCGACAGCCAGTGTACTCGGCCAAACAGAGAAATTTCTAAAAAACAGGACGAACTGAATTCTAGCATTTTCTTCCAGAGCCTGCTGGGTTGCTATCTTCACCTTGGAGACCAGATCAACACTCTTCACAGGCAGCGGCTGATGCCTCCGGCAGGATAGGAGGTGGGGAGCAGGCTGGTTTGAGCTGGTCTGGGAGTACATGGGGCATGTTCCGGGGAAAATCTCAAGCCCCTAAAGTCTGCCAATGACAACCACCAAACCTGGGGCCGCAGGCACAGGATTTTCAGGGAGACTCGTTTCATGCCGCATGCACTTTGTAGCCTCTGGGGCCCTCTGCCTACACCCTCACATATTAGAACAGGTGTGACCCCAAAATACATATGTCGCAGGTGGGCCAGAATTCTCCAAAGCAGCCAACGTCTCCGCCTGGAGCCACGGGCCGATCCTGCCTTCCACCTGACGCTGGACCCCGGGAGGTCTGCTCAGAATCCAGGCAGGGGTGGGGGGCGACCACTGCAGACACACAGACGTGGCATGCAGGGCAGTAATCAGGAAGGAGGGGTCCAGAGCAGAAATACCCAGGTTCACATTCCAGCACTAGGCCAGACGTGGTGGTTCACACCTGTCATCCCAGCACCCTGGGAGGCCAAGGCAGGAGGACTGCTTAAGCCCACGAGTTTGAGGCCAGCCTGGACTACAAAGGGAGACTTTGTCTCCGCAAAAAATAAAAAGTCTAGCCTGGCGTGGTGGTGTACACTTATGGTTCCGGCTACTTGGGAGGCTCAGGCAGGAGGATGGCTTGAGCCGGGAGGTCAAGGCTGCAGTGAGCCAGGAATGCGCCACAGCTGCAGCCTGGACAACAGAGCAAGACTCCTAAAAACAAAACCATCCTAGCTCTACCACATCTCAGCTGTGTGGCCTTAGGTGTACTCCTATGTGTCTCAGTTTCCGCATGCTTGGGGTCATCAAAGTTGCGAAGACTAAAAAGCTAATATACAGAGCCAGTCTACACACTATTAAAACGGAGTGTCTGTGTCCGTGTTTGTGAAAGCTAACACAGTCAACACACACAGCCCTCAGAGCAAGCCCAGTGCTGCAGGCTGGCCGCCGTTACTGTCTCCCTGGACTCCAGGGTCCTGCCTACTCCACAGCCCCGCCAACTCGGGCCCTTTCTCCGTGGTCTTCAGCTCCCTGGGGAATCTGCGTTCTCTCTGAGGGCACCAGGGGAAGGGGAGGAGCGTCTCAATCAGCCAAAAGGTTCTCTCGCCTCTGCAGCCCAAGTTCAAGTCGCAGTTGGGTTTGTGTTTATCTTTAAGTTGTCCTTTTCCTGACCTGCGACCAGCACCTGGCCCCTCCCTGCGCCCATTGTCTCAGGAGCCAGGGCCATCCGGTCCATCCTGGGGGAGAACAAGGGAGCCCCCCGCCCCCATTTCCTCGGACTTCAAGTCCCTTGGCCGAATAAACACAACTGCACACAAAAGACATCCCGGCGGGGCCGTACAGCAGTGTGAGGCCAGGGCAGGGCGGAAGGGGGCAGGCGGAAGCTGCTGTTCCAGAACATTCTGCGTAAGGTGCCAGCGGAGCCATCCTTGGGTTCCAGGGATCCTTTCAGCAGAGGCTGGGGAATGCCTGTGTGGAAAGCTGAGGCCCTCCTGGAGGGCTCCTTCCTCTCCTTCTCCTACCCACAGCACACTGACACGCCCTATGAGCATCTACAGATGAGTCTGTGCTGGCCGCCCCCCAACCTGGGCAAGGGGCCATGTGGGGGGTCGGTCGCCCTGGACAACTCGCTCCTCCTCCCAGGCTGTCTACAGCCACCATCTGACCTCCCTGCCCCAGCACTGTGTTTAGGGCCTCACAGCACACAGGACAGAGGGGCACTGGCAGTTTAACACCCAGCTCTCGCAGAGCTGAGCCAGGCCCCCTTCCCACACTCTCCTGCTAGCTCCAGAGATCATTTCCCAAATAAACCTCCTGCATTGAGATCCTTCAGTGGAGGCCTGAATCCAGGCAGCAAGCCGAGCCAGAGGCAAAGGTGTGTGCACGGCATCGGCTGGCAACCTCAGAGCCGGAGATCAGTGCCTGCTCCCAGCACGCGGCTGGGCCTGGTGGGGTTCAGCCCAAGGTGGCAACCAGACAGCAGGTCACACAAAGGGAAGCCGGGGCAAGTCGTCACCCAAGGAGCACCCGGGGCGCTACGCCTCTGCCCTGGGACGGAAGCTGCAGGAGAGAATCCTCCTCACTTGGGCCTCATGGCTTCCCCTGGTCTCGGTCACGGTGGGGTTTTCTGTCCTCCGAGGAGACTCGACTGTCTTGGAAGGAACCGCCCCGCAGGCTGTAATCCTTTCCTGTGTATTCCATCCATTAACAGGAACTTGGATCCCCCGGCTGGCTGCTCCGTGAGGCTTCAGGTAGCAATTTTCCATTTGTGTTTCAAATTTTAATGAACGCACCTGTCCCCTGGGCCCTCGCTGTAGCCTGTAATCCTCACGGAGCAGGTCGCAGGCGTGTCACCCAAGGCTGGGCTCCAGCGGGATTTCTACAAGGGCTCGATTTCTCCAGGGAATCGCTCCAAAGAAGAATGGTCCATGCCACAGCCTCCTCCACCCCCACCGCCCTCCCCGCCGGCTCAGTGTCGAGCTGGCTGCAAATCGTAAGATTATTATTTCTTTCCGACATCCCCAAAGTATCCTATATCCCAAGATAGAGAGCAAAGCTCAGCTCTGATAAGATTGCATCACTGGGGGGAGATACATTCTTGCCCTTGCTCCCTCTGCCTCTGGCTAACATAATTCCTTTCTGATCTTACCCAGGGCATCCAGTCAGGCTGGGAGGCAAACAGGATAATCCATTTTAGAGAGATTGATCAATATCGTTAGGAGCCTTTTAAATGGTTTCACAGGCTTCAGGGAGCCAGGGCAGACAGCGGAGCTGGGAATCGGGGGCTGGAGGAGGCAGAAGGACAGGCGCTACCCTCGGGGATATCCAGACCGTCCTTCCATTTCCTACCAGGCTTCAAGAGCTGGTTCCCATCAGGGCAGGAAGGCCAGGTACATGCAGGCAGGTTGCGCACTGCACAAGGGGCTGGGCAAAGGGGAACAGCAGGCTGAAGTCTAGTTGACCTTCACTCGTCTCGCCAGTGCCTCTCCACAAAGAGGAGGAACCCCTTCTCTAATCTGCGGCAAGGTGCCCTAGAGGCCACAGCTAGCAAGGGACAGAGGCGTTCCCTGGCTCCCAGCTGCCTAGCATTCTTAGTCCTGTTTCCTCGTAATCAGGAAGACAGTCTTTCTGGCAAACCCCCTCTCGTGCGAGGGTCTAATTGGTGAGGTTCTGGAAGCCTCCCTGTTCTGTCTCCACCTATCCTCCCCCCGCCTACCCTCAGACAGGCCTCCGTGTTCCAGCCAGGGACACCTGCAGCCAGGGTTTAGAAACTCGCGTGCTGGGAGGACCCGTTAGGCAGGAAAAGGGGCCTGGTGGCAGGGGTTGGGGTGGCTAGAGCAAACAGGAGGGCGCCTGCCCTGTCGGCGCCGCAGGGGCTGCTCAGCTCCCCCCAACAGGTGCCAAGGGGTGCACAGGCCCAGGGTATCCGGAGCTTTAAAGAGATGCAGGAATTCTGGAGTTTAAATGTGGGGAAGAAATTTCTTTGTTTTTAATTTTAAATACTAGCAATACATCTTAAAAAATAAAATCCCGTGCAGGAGCCAAGGAAGCATGGCTGCAGGCTGAATATGCAGCCATCGGGGCCTTCCACCAGCTGCAGTCTGGAGACGCTGACCCTGTGTCCCCAGCCACGGCTCACATGCCACAGAGTCACTGATGTGTCCTTCTGGGCCACACACCAATGGCACCACTTCTCTGCTGAAAACCTGACAGCTTGACACTCCAGCCAGTCCCACATACGATTAACCACCTGCACACATCCGGAATTGGACCGAGTCTCACCCGGCCCGGACCGCCTGGGACCACTGCAGCAACGCCTCGCTGGCCTCCTGCTGCCACCCATGCCCCCTACAGTCCATTTTCAGCACAGCAGTAGAGGAGGCTGGTCCACCAAGATGTGGGTGCCTCTGCCCAGAACCTCCAGGGCTCCCATCTCATGCTGAGTAAAGGCCAAGTTCTTACAATGGCCTCTGGGGTCTCGAGCTATCTTCCTCCCACTGGCTGATGTCCTGGCTTTCACTCCCGTCCCCGCGCCTCTGCAGCGGCTCTTCCCTTTGCCTGTCTAACCTTCTCCACGAGGCATCCATAGGACCAGAAAGGGCTTTATCAATAATCAGGTTGGAAAAAGAGGCATGAACGTGCACTTCCGCAGACGACAGGACATCCCACCACCCTTTGTCTCTTCTGTGCTCTGCCAAAGGGTATGAGAAGACCCTTCCTAACCACCCCATTGGAAAAAAACAAAACAAAACAAAAACAGCAATCCACAGCTGGGTGCAGTAGCTCAGCCTGTAATCCCAGCACTTTGGGAGGCTGAGGCCGGAGGATCACTTAAAGCAGGATTTTGAGACCAGCTCTGGCAACATAATGAGACCTCATCTCTACTAAAAATTAAAAAAAAAAAATTAGCTGGGGCTGGTGGTGCACATGCCTGTAGTCCCAGCTACCGGGGAGGCTGAGGTGGGAGGATCGCATGAGCCCAGGAGGCTGAGGCTTCAGTGGGCCGAGATTATGCCACTGCACGCCAGCCTGTGACACAGCAAGACCCCGACCCAAAAAAACAAACAAAAAACTCCAGTCATCCCTGCCCCGTCCCCCGATCCTTCTTACCCCATTACATCTTCACCATACTGCTTTTCACCATCAAACCTAACACAGATTTCTCTATTTATCTGTTAGTTCAAGGCTCTCACTACACTGCACGCTTCACGGGGGCGGGAGTCTTGTCTGTCCAGCTCATGGCCACGCACCCAGGTTAAAACAGAGCTGGTTAGAACAGTGCCAATGGCTGAAGGGTTCCCCGCTAGGCCCGTGCCAGCTGCTTTGACTAATGCTGAGCCCCTCATGCCCCTGCCCACCTCTGCAGCTGCCCCGTCCCTCCCAGTCGTGAACCGCTGGAGTGTGAGAACACATGTACCACTTGCTCCTCCCTCCCTTCCGGGAATGGACTCCTTCCCACCTACCAGGCAAACTCCTATCCATCCTTCAAAATCCAGTGAGGAAATCCCCTACTTTAGGAAACATTCCCTGACTCTGTTCCCACTTCCACCAGTTAATCCCTCCTCCGACGGTCACTCCTGGATATGTCTGTGCTGCCATTCACGCACTCCACACCCATCGCTGTGGGCAGGTCCGTGCACTCTCTTCCAGAGCACAGGCTGCACAGTCAGCCCCCTGTCCCCAGCCCACTACCGACCCCACCTCCCCTGCCAGGACAGGCTGCTGGTCACGGCACTGCACTGACTGCTGCAAGCCCTCTCCGGGGCAGAGTGCCTTGGGGTGCATGGGAAGGAACCGCCTCCCAGCACAGAGCGACTGCCTTTTTGGCAATGGCTGTGCAGCCGGGAAGAGGGTCAAGAGCCTGGCTCTGGCCCCAGCTGTGGGCACACTGCCCTCGTCCTCAACCCCCGCCTCCCCATAACCCTGGTCCATCCCAGCCCAGCTTCTTCCCCAGGAGGGCTTCTTCTGAGGGTGAGTCTCTTTGGCATTGCCTATTCAGCTCCCCACCCTCCCAGCAGGGCCAGCGGCCTTCCCATCAATCATCCGCCTCACATGGTGCCCTGCAATACACGCGTGTGCACAGGTGGGCGAGGCCGGACCTGCGGGGAGACAGGCCTGGGCAGCAGCTCCTCCCAAGAGGGAGGCACGAGGAGCCGGGCTGCAGCTCCCTGGGTTCGGAGTCAGGCCGCTGCTCAGGAAGACGGAGGAGATAAGGCTCAGGTCAGGGCCTCGTCCGCAACATCCTGACCGGACAGGCGAGGGCAGAGAGAGGACCACCCCCTCCCCAAATCCCTGCACGAGGGACAATACTTTTACAACATGGTTTTGGCACTTCCACTGTGAGCTTAATTTAACATCCATATTGCTGCTACTTAATTAAACAGATGAACTCATTTTACATTTACAAGTCTTAATTCATCCTGAACAAAACTGGCCGTGTTCAGTTCTTTATACACTAGCAGCTCCCTGGAACAAATGGTGACCTTTTCCAGTTAACGGTGGGGACAGGTTAAAAGCTAATTATCGGCTCTGGTCGCCTGTGAGAGAGCGAGCGGATGTCTTTATCCATCATCAAAAGTGACGGGAGAGGTGGCTGGGTTGAATTCTCTTATGCAGCCACAGGCAGCCGGGCCGGCAGGCGGCGTAGCCCTGAGCCCAGATCCCTGATGTTGGGCAGGTGGCCCCGGCCCCCATCCCTGCTTTCCACCCTGCCTATAACAACTGTCCTCTCTGTACCGCTCGACCCACCCCGCGCCCCTCGGGCCTGCCCGGCTGACCCCAGCCTCACTCCCAGGCAGCCCCTGCCCTTGGACCCACCTCTCTCTCCCCACAGCCTGACCCTTCCAGACCCCTCTGCCCTGGAAGCCAATAGTCCTGGCTGCTGGCACGTGGGGGACTGGCCGTTCCTCTCACCCCACGCCAACAGTGGGGCACACACTCTGTACTTCTTTTTTTTTTTCCGAGACAAAGTTTCACCCTATCACCCAGGCTGGACAGCAGTGGCCCAACCTTCACCATATTGGCCAGGATGGTCTCAAACTCCTGACCACGTGATCCACCTGCCTCGGCCTCCCAAAGTGTTGGGATTACAGGCATAAGCCACTGCGCCCGGCCTGACACTCTGTACTTCTGTACCTCCTGAGGGTCTGGGGCCAGTGGCATGGCAGCCTGGGTCCCCAGCAGTGCCCTGTAGGCCCCATCACTACAGGTGGCGAAAGGGAACAGTGAGTCCCTATCTGGGGAAGCTGTGGAGAGAGTTCTCAAGCTAATCCCTTGTGGGGAGCTGAGTCTGGCACACAGTAGGTGCTCACTGAATGTGGCTTGCTGCTGAGCCCAGGGTATGGGTGGCAGAGATGTCTGGCTGGTGGGCTGGAAGTCAGGTGTAAGGCTCAGGTGCCTGTCTCTCAGCAGCTGTACTGGGTGGGGACTGTCTGCACCCAGGAGCCAGGACCTAGGGGACAGAGGGAAAGGTGCAAGGTCCCCGGACCCTTGCTGGAGACATCTGGCAAGTTCCTGCCTTTCCACCCCAGCAAAGTCCATGCAGCCAACCCAAGGCTGCTGGCTGGTGTCCTAAAAGGCTTCGGGGAGGCCAGAGGGCCGCGGGCTCAGGCTCAGCCACCATCGGTGAGGTACCCACGGCGGCCAGTGCTCCCTCTAGGAGGCAGGCAGGTCCTGTGACTAACCCTGCATTATAGGAAGAAACTGGAGCCCAGACGGGTTAAATAGCTTGTCTGGGGTCACACAGCTAGCAACTGTGGGAACAGGAATTGAGCCCAGACACACTGGTGGCAAAGTCTGTGGTCTCATCACAAAACACACTGCCCCTTGAGGAACAAATGAAACCCTCAAAGGTGGGTAACTTCTGTAGCCTGGGCTCTGTGATGTTAACTAGTCCCCAGGCATGTGGGCAGTAACAGCCCCCATTTGGGGGGTCAGCTCCTACATCATGAGGCATCGACCCCCAAAGGAAAGCCTGCCAGCCTACCCCGGGCATTGTGAGCGGGGTAGGAGAGAAACCACAAAACAAAGAAGTCTGGCCAGGCACGGTGGCGCACACCTGTAACCCCAGCACTTTGGGAGGCCGAGGTGGGCGGATCACGAGGTCAGATGAAGACCATCCTGGCCAATATGGTGAAATCTCATCTCTACTAAAAAACACAAAAATTAGCTGGGCATGATGGCTCATGCCTGTAATCCCAGCTACTTGGGAGGCTGAGGCAGGAGAATCACTTGAACCCGGGAGTCGGAGGTTGCGGTGAGCCCAGGTCGCCCTGCACTCCATCTCAAAAAAAAAAAAAAAAAGAAACAAGGAAGTCTGGGGCCAGCCTGGTCCCCTCGCTCCGTCTCAGGCCCCTGGATCTCCCAGATGCCAGGCAGACGACAACCACACCAACAGCTACTCTCCCACAGCCGCCCTGCCCTCGGGCTGAGCCAGCCACATTGTGTCCACGGCAGGGAGAGGGGCGCTGATCCCAGGAGAGGGGCTGTGTGGCCCTGGTGGTCACTTCACCATCATTTGTGGGGGTCAAGTGGGCCAGAGGAGCCAGCTGCAGGCAGAGGGGCAGCTGCTGCCAAGGTGTCCCCTGGCCGAAGAAACCACTGGGCCGGCCAGGGGCCAGTTACCCTCTGGCCCACTGGCCTCAGGTTCCCTGCGGAGGCCAGGAGGCTGGCGAAACCCCCCGGGTGAGCGGGCGTGGTGACGCAACCGTGAGGGCTGATTGCAGCAGAGGCTGCTGGTGGCGGGTGAGACTTGAGGCGGCCAGATCACCCCAGGGGGCAGGTTGTTTGTTTGGGGAAAGGGGAAGGGGCATTCGGGGAGCTCACTCATTCGTGTTTAATCCTGCCGGGCTCACTCCTGGCAGCCTCCGTGGCCTCGGGGGCCTCCAGAGAGCCCAGCGATGCACAGAAGACGCAGGGCTGCTGCAGACAAGCCCAAGACCGTGGATCTGCTGCCTCAGTTTCCCTAGATGTAAGCATCCCGCCCCTACCCCCACCCATACAGGATGCAATGAGGCTATCAGATCATCCTCGGGGGAAGCTAACCGGCCCCTGTGCCCTCTCCCCTCATGTTTACAGGCCTGGCCTCAGGCTTCCTGGCCCAGGAATGCAAACAGGTTGGGACAGTGTCCACATACCCGGCTTCCTGGCTGAGGCTGACAGCCCCTCCCCACCCGGGGCATGAGGCCTCAGCGTCCCTCAGCTCCCCTTGGACCCCGCCCTCCCAGATGTGGCAAGCCCCAGGAAGAAGACTGCAGGACCCAGGGGTGCTACTGGCCTGGAAGCAGGGTCCCATCTGACAACTGCCACAGCCACGGCGGCCACGCTGGCATCTAGGAGCCCTCGTGTCGCCGCCATCTTGTTCTGAGCGTCGCAGGCAGCCCCATTTCTAGACGAGCAGGCAGAGGCCTGGAGAGGCAGAGCTCCCTTCCTGAAGCCGCACAGCTGGCAAGCAGCAGGACTGGGCTCACATCTGAGATGCCCTGAGGTCTCAAGGCCAGAGCTCTTCCCACCCCCGCCACCCCGCGTCACCTCCGCTGACATCCAAAGGGCAAAGACCTCGGCCACCAGTCTGCCAGCCAGAGAGAGCCAGCCACCTGTAGGCAGTCACAGCACAGGAGTCAGATCGAGGAGGCTTGGACATGTAGTCCGCCCACCTAACTGGCCCCCAGACCCAGGCCCCGGAAATCAGAGGGATGAGGGGCTCCTGGCTCAAGGCACACGGGGGTCTGGGAAACGGTGACACCCCAAGAGCCTTCCTCTCCCCAAGGCATTCCTCAGTGGGCCGGAAATGGAGGGAGTCGGCTGCCCCCTCCCGCGCTCTCCTGCCCCTGCTGCTCGGTCTGGGCCAGTTTGTCCACCTCTGGCAGCACTGCCCTCCAGGCAACAGCCCGAGGCATCTGGCTGTGAATCACAGCTGCCTGAGGGCAAGCCCCTCCCCTGGGGAAAATGTGACACCTACACTGAGCTACCCAGGCCTGGCAGCCAGGAACCCCGGGTCTCCCATGTCTGGGGAGCCCACCTGGGGTGACACTGGAACCCAGGGAAGGTTTGGGGGCACAGGCGGTGAAGAGGAGGGCCCGCTCTGTCCGTCAGTCCCCTGGAACAACATCAGCTCCAGCCCCCAGGACTGGGGCCAGGAGAGGGGTGGGAGGCGGTTCCCGCGGGCTCCTCAGCCCCGCCTCCTTCCTGGCCCCGCCTCCTTCCTGGCCCCGCCCTAGCTCCGTCCCCAGTCCCTGCAGACTCTCCCTGACCTGGGAGTGTGGCCAGCTCCTCCCAATCCCAAGGCTGTTCCAGGCGACAGTCTGCAACACATTTACCCAGCACCGTCCTGAGCACAGAGGACGGTGATGGGGTTTAACCAAACTGGGAGGACAGAGATGAGGTTTAACGAAGGCAGGAGAGGGAGCTCTGCTGGACGGGCGCAAAAGGCACGATGCCACGTGCACACACACACACACACAGGGCACACACCACCACAGGCACATTTGCACAATACACACACAGGGCACACACAACCACAGGCACACGTGCACAACACACACACGGCATACACACCCACAGGCACAGGTACACACACCCAGGGCACACACAACCACAGGCACACATGCACACGCACATACAGGTCTCACACAGGCGTGCACACACAATCTCACACACAGCCACACACACACAGGGCACGCACAACCACATGCATGTGCACACACACACACAGGTCTCAGCCACAGGCACACACACACACAGGTCTCACACAACCATGTGCACACATGCACAGGGCATGCATAAACAGGCACACGCACACAACACATACAGGTTTCACACACAGGCACACACACACAGGTCTCACACACAGTCACACACACACACATGCACAGGCACACACACAACACACAGGTTTCACACACAGCCACAGGCACACAGACACAACAGACACAGGTCTCAACCACAAGCAGACAACACACACGTCTCACAAACACAGCCACATGCACACACACAGGGCATGCACAACCACAGGCACCACACACACACAGTTCACACACAACACAATCACATGCACACAGTCACACAACACACACGACATACACACACACCCACATAGTCACATTCATACACAATGCACAATCTCACACACAACATACTCCCACACAGCTCAGAGTCACATGCACATACAACATACACAAACACAAAAATCACACAACACACAGCCATCCACACAACAAAGTCACACAACAGCCACCCATATGCACATACAGTACACTCCTAAGACACTTATACATATATCCATTCACACCACAGCACCACCACACACATACACACAGTAAAACTCCAACACTTTGCACAATACACAGACACTCACACAAGCACCCACTCATGCCCTTGCACTCACAGACTTGGAGCCGGCCTGCTATGCACCTTGGGCAAGTCATGTCACCGCCAGGTGACTCAGTTTCCCCATCTGTAGGGTGCGAATTATCCCCCCTTTGTGAGCCGCAGATGAGCTAAGGCTGAAGGCACAGGCAGTCCTCAGAACAGCACCACTGGTTACTCTCACCTCCATGAGACACGCAGGGGCAAGTCGGTTGGAGGAGGTGGGCAGGAAAGTTTTCTCTGCCAGGGAGGGGGTCGTGCTGACCCCAGAAGGACATGGGGAGGGATGGGCGGGGGAGGGAGGGACGGCTGTGTCCTGGGGGCTGGCGGGTGGGCCCGGGCTGTGGACATCTTTTTTGTTTCTTTCTTTCTTTTTTTGAGATGGGGTCTCTCTCTGTCACACAAGCTGGAGTGCAGTGACTTGATCTCAGCTCACTATAACCTCTGCCTCCCAGGTTCAAGCGATTCTCCTGCCTCAGCCTCCCGAGTAGCTGGGATTACAGGTACGTGCCACCATGCCCAGCTGATTTTTGTTTTTTTTAGAAGAGACGGGGTTTCACCATGTTGGCCAGAATGGTCTTGATCCCTTGACCTTGTGATCTGTCTTCCTCAGCCTCCCAAAGTGCTGGGATTACAGGCGTGCGCCACCGCGCCCAGCCTGGGGCATCTTTTATACCTGAACCAGCCCTGATGGCCCTGACCATAGCTCGGGCAGGCGTGGGGAAGGGCGCACTGCAGGGGAAGAGACCGGGATACTGGACAAGCCATCGGCCCAGCCAATCCCACAACTCATCCGGGACTGTGGGGGGAGGAGCGGGGTAGCCCAGTTCCTCAGGCATCACTAAGGCTGGGTGGGTGGGGGCTGGCGATCGTCTCATTAAATCCTTAGTGCTGCCACTCACCCAGATATGCCTGCCTGGCTTCCAAATGCCACCTTCCCATGGGGCTCCTGGAGTTTCTAGGAGGCTCTGGAGAGGCTCCCGTGGGAGGCTGCTTCCATTGCCACCTTTGCAGCTAGAAGATGCCCCTGGCTTCTGTGAGCAGGGACCAGCTTCACACTGGCACGCTCTGTCATGGGAACACTTGGCATCACCCGGCCCTCATTAGCAGAGGATCTTAAAACAGTCATGTGGAAACCCTTCACGACCCCCTGGGCCGAGTGCCAACGCGCTCCGGATTTTATGGGGTGAGAACACATATAGAAGAGGCTGGCCCCTCTCAAGGCGTTTCCAGTGCACAGCCAGGCCCCTGCCCTCCACACGACACCCTCCTGCCCCTCCAGGAGGGAGCTGGAAACCCCTTAGCCGCTGCTCAGATGCCGAGGAAAAGGGAGGCTGCAAACACAGGTTACTGACTGCAAGGGAAGGATGCCTGAGCTGGAAGGGGACTTCAGGGACACCATTGCAAAGCAGAAGATACCGAGGTCCACAGAGGACCCAAACATGCCCAGAGCTGAACTACAGCAGGTAAAGCTGAGGCCTGAAACCCTGGCCTCCTGACGCCCACAGGCCTGGCCCTGGGCAGGATTCTGAAGCAGGCAGGAGGAGAGCCCGTGTACCCTGAGAGGCTGGGGTGGGAGGACCGCACTGGATCGGAGGCAGGAGCTTCGGACCCCCATCCTGGCTGCTTCACAAACTTGCTCTGGGCTCCAGCTCCTCTTCTACAAAGGTGAGCACAAGGTGAGTTTTAAGTACAGGCACAGGGTCACTCTTCAGGTTTATGTCTTTAAATCTAAACAGAAAACCAGCTCCCAGGCCTGGCAGCGGTGCCTCTGATCTCTGACCCTGCCCCGGGACCACACCAAGTATCGCTGGATGGCAATCAGTGGTCAGGGGTCGAAGGCCTCTGGGCACTGGTCAAGACAGAGGTGCAGCCTGGAGGTCAGCGTGTCAGCAGTGACCGTGTTGATCTCTGAGATGTTCGCAAAGAACCCAGACAAACCGGCTCGCTGGGCTCCCAAAGGCTCCTCAACCCCAGTTGAGACCTTCCAGCCCCAAGCCAAGACCTGCTCGACCAGTTTCTCTGCCAAGCCATCTCCATCCAGGGCGGTGCTGGCCAGCTGTCAGAGGCTGGCGGGACCAGGCCCACTCTGTCCTTGGTCCTGCACCTAGGACACTGCCCTGTTTCTCCTTCCCCCAAGGCTGGTCCCCGCTATGATCCACAAAGCCCTTTTCTCTGGCATAAAATCAGAAAAACAGAATGTGCGTGTGTGTTGGGGAGTCTTGGCCTCCGAGAGACTGGAAATAGAAACAGGAGCAGGGCTGGGCGCGTGGCTCATGCCTGTCATCCCAGCAATTTTGGAGGTCGAGGCAGGCAGATCACCTGCGGTCAGGAGTTCAAGACCAGCCTGGCCAACAGGGTGAAACCCCGTCTCTACTAAAAATACAAAAATCAGCCAGGCATGGTGGCGGGCGCCTGTAATCCCAGCTATCCCGGAGGCTGAGGCAGGAGAATCACTTGAACCCAGGAGGTGGAGGTTGCAGTGAGCAGAGATCGTGCCACTGTACTCCAGCCTGGGTGACAGAGCAAGACTCCATCTCAAAAAAAAAAAAAAAGCAGCAGGGCCGGGACGATTCCTCAGAGACCCTCCATGTCTTATCTCAGGGGATCTATGACCGTCCAAATGTTTGTGTCCCCTGCCCCCAACTGCTGTGTTGAAATCCTCACCCCCGAAGTGATAGCATTAGGAGGTGGGACCTTTGGTGGTGACTGTGGCATGAGAGCACACCCCTCACGACGGGATCAAGCTCTTGTTAAAGGCCCCCCCTTCCACCATGTGAGGACACAGCGAGAGGACACCGTCTATGATCCCCAAGGTGAGCCCTCAGCAAACAGCTCATCTGCCAGCACCTTGATCTTGGACTTTCAACCTCCAGAAATAGAAGCAATACACTTCTGTTGTTGTTAAGCCTCCTGTTCCGTGGTATTTTGTTATAGCAGCCTGAGCTGACTAAGTCAGGGCCTCCCTGTGCACCCAGAAAGGCCGGAAGCCCCAAAGCACACTGGGTCATCAGGGGAAGCCTCTGGGACCCTTTCCCAAGAATAGAGAGCATGAGAGAAAGGTACCTTCCTGCTCCTCACCCTCAGCCAGGCTTTCCAAATCCCAGGGCACCGGCCTCAGGAAGAAAGGGGAGCACGTGGACTCCTTAGGCATGAATGACGATGACAATGACAAACGGTAGTGCTGATGACGGTGGTGACAATGGTGATGATAATGATGGTGATGGTGATGGTGGTGGTGGTGAAGGTGATGGAGACTGTGGTGATGGTGGTGAACGTGATGGTGATGGTGGTGATGGTGGTGGTGGTGAAGGTGACGAAGGTGAAAGCATGAAGAAATACCTAGAACCTAAGTGATTCCAACACTTGATACCCAGTACGTCCTTTAATCCTCACAGATCCCTGTGAGGTAGCGGCTTCATTACTCTGTCCAGAGGAGAGACTGAGGCACAAAAGGAAAAGTGACCTGCGGTCACACATGGTGGGGGAGGGGCTGAGATCTGAACCCAGGGGGACGGGTCCAGTGTGCACTCCTCAGCACCACAAGGTCCTGCCTGGATCCAGGTCCAGAGAAGAAAAAAATGAGCTGGCTGAGGGACAGGACGGGGGTCCGTGTTGGGGGCCCAGGTGTGGGCCTGAGCTGGGTGGCAAGAAAGGCCCTTATTTTCTACATGGGCATCTCACAGTGCCAGGTGCCAGTCTTGTGTAAGGATAGGTCCTTTCTATACCACAGGGGTGCTAAACCCACGGTAGCGGCTCTGGGCACACCTGAGGGCACGTCCCCTGCTCACTGGGTGATTTCCACACATTTTGGCTTCATAGCCTGACTCTGAGTCTCCTCTATGCATAAGACGCAGTACTGTGCTGTCCCCATTGACAGCTGGGGACACAGAATCTCAGAAAGAGCCACTGTTGGCCGAAGGCAGAGCTGAGGCCCGAAGCTGAACGAGACCCACCCTGAAAACCCTCCGCAGCCCAGCCTCGGCTCCCAGCCGTGTGACTTCGGCCAAGTCATTTCTGTGCCTCGGTTTCCTCTGATGGAACGCGGATGGTTGCATAACAGCGAATGAAATGACGTAGACACAGCACACAGGACAGTCGCGGCCAAGCGGTCTGGGCACCGCCCTGTGGCTCCTTTCCATAGCTCCTTCCACAACCTGCCCCATCCGCGGTGGGCGTCCTCATCACCCAGAGACCCCCTGCATTCTCTCTTTTTTTTTTTTTCCCATTTTGTGGAGAACGGGGTCTCACTGTATTGCCCAGGCAGGTCTCGAACTCCTGGGCTCAAGCTATCCTCCCACCTCTGCCTCCCTAAAAGCTAGGATTACAGGCTTGAGCCACTGTGCCTGGTGACCCCCTGCATTCTCTCTCAGACCCTCACACCCAGAGAAAACTGACCCCATGGGGTACAGCCAAAGTCCCCTGCCATGGGGTCACTGGACCTGGGCCTGAAGGCACAGATGTCTGGGTGGCCGGGGATGGCGGGGCCATGGCAGCAGCCTCTGCAGGGCAGTGATAACCCGGCTGGCGCTGGTAGGCTGTGCCCAGTTTCAGCAGACGCACCTGTCAGGGCATCTTGGGCCAGGAGCCACATCCCTGGCTCCCGGCTCGGGGCCAGCAGCGAGAAGCGACAGGGAGGCAGAGCCCCTGACAAAGCACTCGTCCTCTGTGAGTAGAGATAAACCTTGGAGGGGAGAGGGGCGCTCCATCAGCCTGCGGCAAGCCGCCACACGCTGACCGGGCACATGCGAGGCCTTTCGCGGCCACACGGCTCTGTGTGTCGTTATTCACGGCGGAGCCTGCTTTATCTCCCGCACAGTATGTGAGGCCACGAGGCGGGCGCTGGCTCTGCGCGCGGGGCTCCCTTAGAAAATATTAATATGTAAATGTCACTCTCCGAAGACCAGAAATGAAATGGAATGACCGACTGCAAGATGTTCTGCTGGCGAGATAAAACGAGAAAAGAAAAGGAGAAAAAGCTGCCGGGGCTGGAGGCGGGGGCGAGCTTCGCGCTTAGGCGGTCGGGGCTGGAGGGAAGCGTGGGATTTGGGGGCCCGGGGGTCAGCCACTTCCACTCTCTCCAGGCACATGGCTTCGGCACAAGGCCTGAGAGCAGGTGGAAGCTTCCGGGCTGCGGCTCCAGTGTCTTCTCCCCGTACAAGATGACACATACGGGCACTCACGTGTTACTCTCTCCAGGGGTCTGCTGGAAGCTTTTCATGCGCGGAGCTCACTTGGTCACCGGCAGCTCTACTGCCCCATTTCACAGATGAGAAAGCTGTGGCACGGGAAGGCTAAGTGGCGGGGACGGCTATGCTAGAACCTAGGTCCCGGAGTGTGTCCTCGGGAGACCCCATCTCCCTCAGAGACACCAGGACGGAACCATATGATGGCCTGTGTGCCTAGGCTGCCTTCCTCATCTCCCCAGCGAGGGGGACACAGCCTGCACTCAGTGAAGGCAGAAGCCCTTACCCACCAGGAACATCAAAAACCAGGACACAGCCCCACGCCAAGCTGCACCCCCTGATGAGTGGTAACACTACGAATGGCAGCTGGCTCCTCATGGAGTTGGAAACAATGGCAGGGAGGCCTTAGACAGGATCCGGACCACCTCCTGGTTCATTTCTCTAATTTGACAGCTGGGGAAACCGAGTCTAGTGTAATTTTAAAAACTTTTTTTTTTTTTTTGGCCAGGCGCAGTGGCTCACACCTGTAGTCCCAGCACTTTGGGAGGCCAAGGCAGGTAGATCACAAGGTCAGGAGTTCAAGACCAGCCTGACCAACATAGTGAAACCCATCTCTACTAAAAATACAAGTTAGACAGGCATGGTGGTGGACACCTGTAGTCCCAGCTATTCAGGAGGCTGAAGCATTAGAATTGCTTGAACCTGGGAGGCAGAGGTTGCAGTGAGCTGAGATCGTGCCACTGCGCTCGAGCCTGGGTGACAGAGTGAGACTCCATCTCATCTCTTTTTGAGACAGGGTCTCCCCTGTTGCCCAGGCTGGAGCGCAGTGGCGACATCATGGCTCAGTGCAACCTCCACCTCCTGGGCTCAAGAGATCCTCCATGCCTGGCTCATTTTTGTGATTTTTTGTGGAGATGGGGGTCTTGTTGTGTAGCCCAGGCTGATCTCCAGAGAATATTTAATCATTGTTGAAATATCTCCCACCCCAGGGCCACACCACACTCCAACATTCCCGCCTCCCACCCCTTTGAACTCTGGTGAGCGGGTGCCGGCACCGTCTAAGACTCTGTCACAGGTCCCAGGTACAGCAGCGGCCTGCCCAAGATCCTGCCATCACAGGTGCTGGCACCAGGTCGCAGCCCAGCTCCGCCCCCGTCAGGGGGCTGGTCCCTGTGAGGTTCACATGCAACCATGTGTCCCCAGCAGGCCAGAGACTTAGCTCTGGGGAAGCCCTGGCGACAGTGGAGCGGAGCCCAGGGACGCCGCTGCCCCAGGCCTCCCTTCCCAGCCCCGGCATCTACTCCTCCTCTTCCCGTCTCCTCTCCATCCCGTCCCCTGCTTGCCCCTCCCACCGTGTGCAGTGCTGACACGGCAGAGAGTGGCATCCTGGGCTCTGGGTGGGGACACCCACTGGACAGAGCCAGCAGGGCAAGGCAGAGTAAGGCCTCGGTAGAAGAGGCAGGAGGAGCCAGGCTCTTCCCCTTGGTTTTTAGGCTGCTTAAAGCACTGTGTCCGTGTGTGCTGGGGGCCACTGAAGAGCACTGGGGTGGGATCCAATGTCCCCACCCCACCCCATCCTAGCCTCAGACCTCAGCTCTGCACAGCCCAGCTGCAGGCGCCCTGGAAGGCATCAGGGGCATTTCCATCTCTAGCCCCTGCCCTCCACGCCACCAACCTGTTCAGGCAATCTCCCCTCACACAGAAAACTGCCTGGCCCACCGTGGGCCACTGCCGCCCCTGAGTCCTGAGAGGGCACAGGCTGAGCGGAGACCAGCCTCTGGCCCTTCTTTCTGAGCTCCTGCCTTCCCTCACGTCCCTCCTCCCACCCGCTGCCAGATCTCATCAGCAGGCTCTCAGGGTGACCCCAGGCCCCGGAGCTAAAGAAGTTGTGTTTCTTCGTCAGTCACTGCCAGCCTGCTACTTAACCCCACCGAGCACGGAAGCCCACGGCCCAGGAGGCTGGCAGGAGGGGCCGCGGGGCAGCGTGGGCTGAGACCAGCAGGCTCCTGGCTCCCCAGGCACTGCCCCCAGGCTGGAGTGCAGGGCCCCCGGGACAGGGATGGAGGCAGAGGTGAGGCGGGCACCCGCAGATGGAAACAGTGATTTCAGAAAGCTGGAATGCTGCTTGGGAAATATCAGGGCTTGTTCGTCAAAGTGAGGCGCAGTGGGAGCGGCGAGGCTGGCTCCTGCGGTCCCCGGAGGCGGAGTGCCCCCGACACGTGTGCGCACGCATTCAGATGCCGGCATTCATACACACATCTATACACACGTCCACCCACACAGATAGTCACATGTGTGCATGGGTATGCCTGCACACACACACACGCATGCCCACTCACACACACAAACACAAAAATACATGCCGACACGCATGTATAGGCAAACACACACGTGTGCACACGCACACACATCCCTGCCAAGCCTCTGACTCACCAGCCTGCCCTGCAGGGACTGGGAGAGGAGCTGTTGGGGGCTCAGGAACCTCCCACCGAGGCCCTGACCACCCCCAGGCAACGGGCAGGCAGAGGACAGGCACTTGGGGCCTGGATGTGTGATCTGGCCTTGGGAAACCTCTATCCTGGAATGAGAGGTTGCCGGCAGCAGAGGCCCTTCCCAGGGACAGTGGGCGCAGCGCGAGCTTGGCCACCTGTATGAGGAGCTGGCCGGGTGAAGAGCGGGGCTGGCCGCCTTCCCAGAGGCCGTGCCAAGCCTTCTGCGGCGTCACTCTCCCAGGCAAGGGGGCTACACAGCCAAGCCTGCCACCTCCAGGCCTGACTGTCCTGCCCGCCTTCCAGAGCCGAGGAAGCCCCAGGAGCTGCCCTCTTGAGGGGACTCAAGAGCAGGCAGGATCCTGGGGGCAGAACTCAGAGGGTGCAGGGGATGGGGGGGTCCCACGAAGGGGGGAATGCAGGCAGCAGTGCAAAGGTGTTTCCAGGGAAGCCCCGGGGGCTCCTGAGACTCAACTAGAAGGAGAGGAAGAGGAGAGAGGAAGAGGGGAAGAGAGAAACAGGGGACGAGAGAGGGGAGACAGAAGAAGAGGAAGAGAGGGGAGGAGGGAGGCTGAGAGGAGGGAGAGCAGGGGAGGAAAGCCGGGTGGGCAGGGGGGTCTTCTAGGAGGAGGTGGGGAGAGTGAGTAGCCCTGAGCTGTGCACCCCAGGGAGACCCCCTCTTTCTTCCAGCATGGTGCACCCTGGAAACACCTGGGGACCCTGGGGTCTTTTGTTTTCTTTAGGAGGCCCCAGGGATTGAATGTGGAGTGGTCTCAACGCAAGACTCCCGCACAGCAGTCACGCTGCGTGGGAGCAGAAATGCAGACACAGATTCCGGGGCCTGGCCCAGAGAATCAGAGGCCTCGGCAGGACCCCGATTTCTGTGTTGTCCACGTGCCTGGCCCCTGGGGGATTCTGATGCTTGGAGGAGTGTGGGACCCCCTCCCAGTCTGCACTGGGGCCGGGGTGGAGGGGCTCCAAGAGCAGCCCTTTCTCAGGAGGACAGGGAAGAATGGCCCAGGTGGGAGGCCCAGGACAGCTGTGGGGATTTGGGCGGGATTCCTTTTGCTTCCTGGAGGAGGAGGGGGAGGCCTGGAGGCAGTGGATTCCCCCAACTCCCTCTAGAAGCTAGGCAACAAGGAAGGGGCTGGCCCGGTGAAGCCTGGGAATGTGTTTTCAGGCTGAGGAGCAGCAGCGGGGAAGTAGCTAGTGACAGAGGGAAGTCCTGGGTGCCCGAGTCCGGAGGGGAACCGGCACGAGCCTCCATGGTGAGGATGGCTAGTGCCTCTCCACACTGCTTCAAGCATTGTGTGAAGGCTGTTTTTCCCACACTACTCGGGGCAAACAGGGCACAGAGACGTTAGGCAAGTGGCCTTAAGTCACCCAGCTGCAAAGTGGCTGAGCTGGGAGACAACGAAGCAGGCGGCCTGGAGCCCAGGTTCATGCTCCCAGGCACCACCTCTGAGCCACGAGAGAAAAGGCAGGACGCAGAGGTGGCAGGAGTCAGGTGTGGCTCGGGGCTCCCTGCTAGGCCAGCTAAGACGCTGCCCAGATGGCTGATGGACCACAGGACACAGTGATAGGGATGCCCACAGGGCCCAAAACTCAGGCTGCGGGTCTGGAGAAAGCAGACAGCGGCGAGGGCACAGAAGTGTTTTCAGGGCTTCCAGGGGCTTCCAGAGCTCCCCACGGCAGCTGGCCTTCAGGGTCAGGTAAAGCGTGGTGGGTAGAACAGCATGGCTGTAGCTGGCCCTTCCGACTCCCCCAAGGCCCTGGCTGGTGATGTGCCGCTGCCCAGCTGTCCCTTTGACTCAGCAGGCTGGAATAAGCAGGGAAGACTGGGGTCCCCCATCCCCGACCCTCTCAGACCTGCAATTAAAGGAGCCTCTGTCTTCACCCAACATCACTGGCTCATCAGCACTTGCTGCTCCGGTTCCCTGGGTGATGGGAGCGCTTTGATATCAGAGTGGACTCTAATGCGTGCGGTGTGAGGGACCCTTAATTTATTACGTGCCTGTAATTGATGTTTATATAAAGTAGCTCTTACAGCTACTCAAAGTAGGAGATGAAAAGCAATCAATCAGCCATTTGCCTCTAAAGAGACGGAAGAAAACACCACACATCTCAAAAGCAGCCCCCGAAAAAATCTTGGGGAAGGGGCTGGATTAGCACGTGAGCACTTTGAAGCGTGGGGTTCCCACCAGGCAGATGGATGGCACAGCCAGGATTTGGGGAGTGGCACAGGCTGCCCTGGTTCACAGAAGCACAGCGAGTGAGGGGTCCCTTCTGGAGCAGCCAGGCCTCCGTGCAAGATGCTGTCCTGGGGCCCAACAGCTGTCCTGGGCACCTGGCTGGTCCTGCGACCACACTAACCGCTTCACAGCAGCCTGCTGTGTTCCCTCTGGGTCTCAACTCCAGTGGATACTGCCTGGGTCCAGGCTGGGAGTTGAGGGGGCTCTGCTGAGCCTGAGGATGACCCCAGGGCCACACCCCTGCCTCACAGCTGAGGTTTAACAATGCCCATGGTGGGCCCAGCTGGGCTCTGGACTCACAGAACAGTGCTTCCTAAATCTTGTGCAAATTCTCTCCCCTCTGCTCCCACCCACACATTGCATCCACCCCCACAACCTCCCTCCACTGCAAAGCACCTTCTGCCAGTCCTGCATGGAGATCCCAACTACAGAGCCATGGAGAGGCTGGGATCGGAGCCCTCCGAGCAGCCTGCGGGGGTCCCTGCCCTGCGCTGGCTTAAAACAGCAGAATAGCTTCCTCACACTTCTGGAGGCCAAGAGCTGGAAATCAGCAGCACTGGGCTGAAAGCAAGGCAGAGAGAGGGCTAGCTCCCTGCGGAGGCTCTAGCGAGGCGCCTTCCTGCCTCTTCTCGCTCTGGGGCTCCAGGCTTTCCTTGGCTTGTGGCCACACCACTCCAGTTCCTGTGTGTCTCAAATCCCCCTCTGCCTGTCTCTTCGGAAGACACCTGAGATTGCATTTAGGCTGCCTCGATACTCCAGGATAATCTCATCTCCCAATCCTTAACTTAATCACCTCTGAAAAAACCTCTTTTCCAAATAAGGTCATGTATACAGATTCCGGGCATCAGGGCGTGGGCCTCATTTGGGTGGCCATTTTTTGTTTTTGAGAGTCTCGCTCTGTTGCCCAGGCTGGCATGCAGTGGTGCGATCTCAGCTCATTGCACCTTCTGCCTCCCGGGTTCAAGCAATTCTCGTGTCTCAGTCTCGTAAGTAGCTGGAATTACAGGTGTGTACCACTATGTCTGGCTACTTTTTGTGTTTTTAGTAGAAACGGAGTTTTGCCATATTGGCCAGGCTGGTCTTAAACTTCTGGCCTCAAGAGATCTGCCTGCCTCAGCCTTCCAAAGTGCTGGGATTTCAGGGCTGAGCCACCACATCCAGCCTTGGGCCATTTTTCAGCCTATCACACATACAAAGGGAAAAGCCTTCCAGGTTCTTGCTTCTCTGAGTCCAGCTCAGATGGCCACAGAAAGCCAGGTACTGGGCCAGCAACTCTTCCATCCAGCCAATGTTCACCGAGTGCCAGGCGCTGCTCTGGGCAGCGGGGACATAGGAGTGAAGAAAACAGCACAGCCGCTGTCTTCGTGGAGCTTATGGGTACCTGCTGTTAAAGAGCAGTGCATAGGGCTGGGTGCGGTGGCTCACGCCTGTAATCCCAGCACTCTGAGAGGCCAAAACGAGCAGATCACGAGGTCAGGAGTTCGAGACCAGCCTGGCCAATACCCCGTCTCAACTAAAAATACAAAAAATTAGCCGGGGGTGGTGGTGTGCATCCCAGCTACTCGGGAGGGCGAGGCGGGAGAATTGTGTGAACCCGAGAGGCGGAGGTTGCAGTGAGCCGAGATCACGCCACTGCACTCCAGCCTGGGAGACAGAGCAAGACTCTATCTCAAAAAGGAAGTGAAAAAAAAGGGCAATGCACACAAGTGGAAAAGCAAAGCCAGAAGAGGAACTGCGTGGTTTTTGACCCAATTTTTGACAGGGCGGTCAAGGCGGCTGCTTTTGGATAAAGGCCTGGAGGAGTCGGGAGCGTAAGCTTGTGCAGATCTGGGAAGGGCGCTCCAGGGAGAGGGGATGGCAGGTGCAAAGGCCCTGGGGCAGAAGCCATGAGACCCGTGAGCCAGAAACCATGAGACCTGTGAGGCAGGAGCCATGAGATCTGAGAGGCTGGAGTGGGGTACATGGTGCGGGGAGCAGGATGAGCAGGAGGCCTGCGGCGGTCTCAGGGAGCTCTGGGGTTCCAGTTGGGGCTCTGACTTTCACTCTTCATGGTGGGTGGGAGCTGTGGAAGGGTTCCTACAAGACCAAAGCTAGGTGCGCCCACACTTGGGGGCGTGCCTCCCTAAGAAGACTGGGTTCCCCTCCCTCCCAGTGTTTTCTTCCAGCAGGGAGCCTCGGAAACAGCCCTGACCCCTGCTGAGGTACCAAGCCCAGGGCCTGTTCCCAGGCACACAACTCCAGGCACAAAGCAAGGCTGCCATGTGTGCCCCTGCCAAGGCAGGTGGGTGCAGGCCCCACCAACACACACACACACACCAACACACACACACTCTGCGACCTGTGCAGGTACCAACACACCAACACACACACACACACACACACACACACACACAGAGGCCCGTGCAGGCCATACCAACACACACACTGATACACATACACACGCTGGGGCCTGTGCGGTCAACACTGAGATACACACACACACACGCAGGCCCGTGCAGGCCCCCCACATAGACACAGACACATGCACTGACACACAGGGGCCTGTGCAGTCCACTCTGACACACACAGACCCGTGTAGTCCACACCGACACATACACAGAGAGCTGTGCAGGTCACACCAATACACACACTGACACACATATACACTGGGGCCCATGCAGGCCACACCAACCAACACACACACTGACATACATACACACACACACACACACACACACACACAGAGGCTGGGGCCCTGGTCCTGGGCTGGGGGAGGTGGTGAGTGAGCCCAGGGGACTCTGGAGTGCAGCCTCCATTAAGAATTTATCAGCCCAGAGGGAAGAAGTCTTTCGTGCTGGGCCTCACACAGTGGGGTCCTCCCGGCAGCAAAACTTTGCTTCTGGGAATAAAATGGAAATTCAGCCCCCGGAGTATAATGAAAAGCCGGCTCACAAAGCATTTTCCTCTGAGCTGCTGAGCGGCCCCCTAATGATGGGAGAGCCGAGGGCAGGCTGGGGCCCTGGGGGCTCCAGGGCGGGTGCATCTGATGGTGGCTGCGTGGGGGTGCTTGGCCCTCCCCCCGGACCCCACCTGCTCGACGCTGCCTGGCCTAATAAAGCCTCTCTCTTTGGAGTCACATTCAATGTGGTTCCAACAGGGAGCCATACGTCACCAAATCCAGCAAAAATTTGTGCTAAATTGAATCAATCCATCTTGGAAATGGCTCTTGTCAGCTTCTGTCAGAGGAACCGTCTGCGGGGGACGAAGGGATCAGGATGTGGGGGGTTGGGGGTCTCCCCTCCCTTCCCAACACCTGCAAGTTTTCCAGTCTCTGATGGAGGTGAGGAAGGGACTCACGCACACACATGTACCCTCGAGAATAAGGCTCATGGCACACAGCCAGGGGGCAGGCAGGCAGCGGAGGTGTGCCGGTAACAGCACGCATGTCGCCCACGCAGCATGGCCAGTCTGCCCTTGCTCCCCACGCTGGCCTTTGGGGCCTCCAGGCCCTGCATTCAATGTCTCTCCACACTCAACAGGCGCCTGCAAAGCATCTGCTGACAACAGGGAGAGTCGGGGTGGCCGGCCAAACGGAGCTCCGACCCTCCAGGTTGGTGACCTAGGACGAC
>PVKP010010049.1:0-65961 GCA_004027715.1 Plecturocebus donacophilus
CTACGCGGCCATTTTGGATCTCTCTCCGCCCGGTGATGAAGTTTTTCTGTTTCTTAGTTTTCCTTTGGCGGACGCCGGTTCCCCTCTTCCCGGGTTCGCTGCGCCCGCTGTGAAACTCTCAGTCCTCAGCGCTTCCAATTGCTGTTTTCCTTGTGGGGATGGGACCAGCCGAGCCCGTCCGTCCCGCACACTCCGCACCAGGAAGCGCCGGGCTGGGTGCCGGCAAAACAGCCGCGCCGGCCAGAAGAGTCGCGCCGGCGACCCGCGTGGCTTCTCCGCCGGGAATCTCCCGGTCTGTGGGCAACAAAAACTCGTCAGAAAGTGCGGCATCCACTCGTTCTCTGCACTTTCACTGCGAGCTACATTCCTGAGCTGTTGCTAGTCGGCCATCTTGGATCTCTCCCCATAGTTAAGTTCTTAAATCACACAGCAGCAAGATGTCAAAGAATATACCCCATATGGGTAAAAGTGGTTATCCCTTGGGAGTGCTTGGTGGAGGATTTTCATTTTCAATATATCTTTTTGAAGAATTTTATTTTTATAGAGAGCATGTGATTGATATGTCTGTATTTGGGGATAAAACAATTAAGATTAAAGCAGAGAAAAGATACTTCTGGCAATTCTAAAGGAAGCCAACAATGTCCCCGTTGGGCACCTCCACTCCTGATGTCATAGCACTTATTTGCAGCTTTCTCTTCTCGCCCCTGTGCAGCTGCGCTCCTTTCTCTCATCTGTGCAATTTGGATTGAAAACACACTTCAGGCAATTACATCCAAACTCGGGTGTGCTTGGCTTCAAAGTCCCTGCTATCCCTCTGTTGCAGGCTATTTTTCCTAATTTCCTCCTTCAAAGACCAAAGAAAGAAGTTTCCAAAGGAAAGGGATGAGGTGAATAATTAGAAGAAATACGAAATTTCTTCTTACCCATGCTGTGAGAGCTCTTCATTCTGTTATTGTTTCTTTTTTCTTCCCTCAACAAGGGCTGCAGTATCCTACTACACAGAGACAAACATACTCCTCCCTCATCTTTAAAATCCTACCGTTTGTGGAATGATATGCTGTTAACTATATATATCATTTTTCATTTTCTCAATCTGTATTTGTGGAGCAGTTGGCTATTTTTCAGGTACTATGAACAGCTGGCTGAAAATACAGTGATGAATAAGATAAAGACTGCAAAAGGAAAATAAATCTGGGGGCCCCAAACTCACTAAGCCAAAAGGAAAAGTCAAGCTGGGAACAGCATCAAGCAAACCTGCCTCCCATTTTATTCCTAAATAAGATAGCTACAAAGATATAAAAATTTTAAAAAGCTACACACCTCCTTTACAATTTGCCTACAAGGAAATTCCTCATGGACAAAAGACAGATAGAAATCAAAGCCATTCCTCTGCTCACCTTTGACAAATTCATATCTGATTGCTTCCTCTGCCCCTATTGTTTCACTAAGCCAGACTGAGGCCTAAGTGATTATTCCTCTACCCTCCTCTCGAATGTAAATTGTGTATTCAGTGAAAGGCTGATCAGAGACTCAAAAGAATGTAACCATTTGTCTCTTATCTACCTGTGACCTGGAAGCCACCTTCCCTGCCTTTCCAGACCAAATCAATGTACACCTTACACGTGTTGACTGATGTCTCACATCTTATTAAAATGTATAAAACCAAGCTGTGCCCCGACCACCTTGGGCACATGTCATGAGGATCAACTAAGCCTGTGTCATGGGTGTGCCCTTAACCTTGGCAAAATAAACTTTCAGAATTTATTGAGATCAGTCTCTGATACTTTTGAGTATACAAGGCCATGCCCTAAAAATCTGAGAGTCCGTTTTTTTATCTTTTTCTCCGATCTGTTGCTAAGGTCAAGTCAGTGTCACAAGATGCATGCCATTCACTGGTGACTAATAATTCCTTCTGTTACTGGAAAAGGGTCCTGATCCAGACCCCAAAAGAAGGTTCTTGGATCTCACACAAGAAAGAATTCGAGGCAAATCCATAAAGTGAAAGCAAGTTTATTACGAAAGTAAAGGAATAAAGGAATAGCTACCCCATAGGCAGAGCAGCAGCATGGGCTGCTGGTTGGCTATTTTTATGTTATTTCTTGATTATATGCTTAACAAAGGGTGAATTCATGAGTTTTCTGGGAAAAGGGTAGGCAGTTCCTAGGACTGAGGGTTCCTCCTTTTTTAGACTATATAAAGCAATCAGTGTTGCCATGGCATTTGTAAACTGTTACGGCACTGGTGGGAGTGTGTTTTAGCAAGCTAATACATTATAATTAGTGTATAATAAGCAGTGAGGACAACCAGAGGTCACTTTCATGGCCGTCTTGGTTTTGGTGGGTTTTGGTTGGCTTCTTCACTACATTCTGTTTTATCAGCAAGATCTTTATGACCTATATCTTGTGCCGACCTATCTCATCCTGTGATTTAGAATGTCTAACCTCCTCGGAATGCAGCCCAGTAGGTCTCAGACCCATTTTACCCAGCAACTATTCAAGATGGAGTTGCTTTGGTTCAAGCACCTCTGACACTTCCGTCTCTTTTTGTTTGTTTGAGACAATCTCACTCTGTCACCCAGACTGGAGTACAATGGTGTGACCTCGGCTCACTGCAACCTCCACCTCCTGAGTTCAAGCAGTTCTCCTGCCTCAGCCTCCTGAGTAGCTGGGATTACAGGTGCCTGCCACCATGCCCTGCTAATTTTTGTGTTTGTAGTAGAGACAGGGTTTCACCATGTTGGTCAGGCTGGTCTCAAACTGCTGACCTCAGGTGATCCACCTGCCTCGGCCTCCTAAAGTGTTGGGATTACAGGCCCGAGCCACTGCACCCAGCCCATTCCTATCTCTTTAACATTTCTTTACAAGTGCCTTAGAAAGTTTGATGAGTCCATATGTCTGATAACCCAAGTATACATTTTGAATTAGAAATGTTGTTTCCCTCTAAAGGAGATTTTGTTATGTTAATGGACAAATTTGTAAATGCCATAATTAGTCTATAAATTTATTAAAGAACTATAGTCACTATTATGTTATGACCATTTGGCCATACCAGAAAAGGCTTTTGTACTTATGAGCAACAGAGGACATTTTCCACTGTTTTGGAAATAACCGAGTGTTTTTACATGTCTATGTAATCAGACTTTTAATTAAATCAGCTTGGTTTATCACTAGGTGCAATCACAGAGGTAAACACAGCTGGTATGGGCATGTGGCTGGAATACACTGGAAAATGGAAGTGGGAGATCTGTTAAAAAAAACTGCCAATAAATCTTCCTTTTATTCACTTCAAACACTGCAGAAAGGGGCTAGTTTTCACTGAGAGTGAAGGCAGCAATAAAGTGACTTCCTGAGTTGCATGAGCCATCTCGCAAATTATGGAACCTGAGAAGGGGGTCATGGGAATCCCCAATTTATAGCCAACTGGTCAGAAATATGGGAGGCCCAGAACTTAGAACTGGCTTTGGAAGTAGAGGCAGGCTTGTGAGGCTGAGCCCTGAACCTGTAGGGTCTGTGCTAACTCTGGGTAATCAGAATCAGACTGGAATTTAATCATAGGACACCCAGTTGGTAGCAATTGGATTAGAGAATGAGTTGGTATGAGGAATAAAAATAAAAATCCCACATTTGGTGTCAGAACTATTGTGGGTAAAAGATGGCTAAGCTGCCAAAGAGTCGGTCTCTTATTGGTGACTTAAGGAGGATCTCATCCCAAGGGAGGTGCCTTTTCTGATACTGGAAGCCTGTGACAGCTCCTTGGTTCTTTCAGTTGCTTGGTTTAGTCTGGGCTTTAAAAATATATGTATTTTTACATTCTCAAATGATACTATAAGCTCAATGAGAGTAGAAAGGGATCCCAGCAGTACTGGAAGCATATTAAGTTTTTATCATACTTGTCTCTAATTGAGTGTTATGACTCCTGTTTCTGCAAAGTCTATTTTCAGTAACCCCAGTCTTTGAGCTGCCATTTTGCCAATAAAACAACTGAGAGAGCTAAGAAAGGCACTTAATTCTGAGCTTCACTCACTTGTCTCACTCTGCCGCCCAGGCTAGAGTGCAGTGGTGCTACCATGGCTCGCTGCAGCCTCCGACCTCTGCCTTCCAAGTAGCTGGGACTACGGGTGCACACCACCACACCTGGCTAATTTTTTAAAAACTCTTCTAGAGACAGGGTCTCCCTATGCTGCCCAGATTGGTCTCAGACTCCAAGGCTCAAGTGAACCTCCTGCCTCTGCCTCCCAAAGTGCTGGGATTGCAATCTAAGACTTTAGCTCAGAATTAGGATACTAGGAGATATCCTAAAATCTTTGGGGAATCATCACCACTTGAACACAGTTTTGTCTATGTTCACTTAACATCCTTCTCATTTCTCCTCAGTTGGGGAAAATTCTCCTTTTTAGTCACTTTCCACTCTGATTTGTATCCCCAATCTCCATCACTGAGATAATCCTCTATATCTTCAGAGTGGAGATGGGGTGAAGAAATAATGTGTAACTTTTGTACCCCATATTGTGTGGGTATAATAAGCAGTTGTATTTATGATCAGAATTCAAACTTATGGATATGTGGAACATTTAAATGCAACCTTCTAAAGAATCCTGTTTCCAGGCAAAAATTTTAACCTTGAGATTAAAAAAATACTTTTAACATGGCAATTATTTTAATTTGGAGCTTATATAAAACCAGAAGGATTAAAATTCATGTGTAGCTGGCTCTTAACAGTCACCAGAGCACCTGAATTTTGGCTTAGTCCCTGTGCTAAGAAAGAAAAACAGAAAGTAAATAGCAGTTGAATGCAGCTATAAATCAGAAATATATGCAACAGTTAATTTAAGGTAGAAAACTAAAGCAGCACTTCCACTGGCCAGTATATTGTAAAATCCGTCTTCTCTTAGAATTAAAGAAAAACTAAATGAGGCCATTTGAAGACCGGAAACTCTTTAGAAATGCTCACTGTGTCAAATGCTATGATGGAAACTGCAATTATAAATCTGAGTGACTCAGAAACAATGGATGAAATATTCCCCGGCTGTCTATAAACTGCCCAGGGCATTTACTGTCTACTACTTGTTACACAGAATGTGTGTGTTCCAAGTTCTCCCAAGCTTAATTGCTAGAGCAGGGAGAGGTTTCTTCCCACTCTTTTTTAATAAAGCAGAGCCATGAGCTGATTACATGGAATAAATGGCTTGTTAGGGCCAACGGTAAAACCCGAAACAAAGAAATGACATAGCTAAGTATCCACGCAGACACACTACTTAATCAGGTTCTCTCTATTTCGGCTTCACCCTTTACCAAAACAAAACTCCAGGTACAGTAGTCCACACCCACTTATCCACAGTTTCACTTGTTTGTTATCTGAGATCATCTGTGGTCTGGAAATACTAAATGCTGATCATTTTAATAAATAAAAGATACAGTAGTCTTCCCTTGTTCATGGAGCATATGTTCCAGAATCCCTAGTGAATGCCCAAAACTGAGGATAGTACTGAACTCTGTTTATACACACACACACACACACACACACACACACACACACGCCTATGAAGTTTAATGTATACAATAGAAAGTCAGATATTAATAATTACTTATAAATAAATAGAACAATGTATTATTTTATTTTAATCGTGACTCTTTGCACTTTAGGACCATTACTGAGTGAAATAAGGGTTCCTGGAACCCAAGCACTGCAATACTGTGACAGTGGATCTGATTGATAACCAAGAGGGCAGCTAAGTGACCCACAGGAGGGTCCATGTACAGTGAGGGGTGCTGGACAAAGGGAATTCACATCACAGGTGGGACAGAGCTGGACGGCATAAAATTTCTTCATGGTACTCAGAATGGCGTGAAATTTAAAACTTAGGAATGGTTTATTTCTGGAATGTTCCATTCATGGCTATTGAAAAATTAGGTCTTCCCTAGAGAAGAAGCTAGTTTTTGTTTTTTTTTTTTTAACAAATTTCCTTTTTTGTGAGAAGGCTTTCTGAGTATCCCAAATCTCTGCCCCACATGTGGGCCCCATCTCTGACCTTTTGGTAGGAATTCTCATACCCTTTATGAGGATTCATGCTCCCAGCTTAAGCTCTTCCAAAACAGGTTCAGAGATTGCTCTTCGGTGGATTTTTAGCTTGCTGCTTGTGTGCAAATACTGTCCTACCCACAGCAGATCCACAGGCATTTGACATATGTTCCATGTGCCTCTGTACCTTGTGGCAGCATGGGAAGCTGTGTTGATTCGTGTGATTTGCTCATTTTAGTCCCTGATAAAATTATCTGTTACCACCCTAGTATGGCTGGCAGTTCCCTGAGAATACAAACATATATCCACAAATGGATCTGGTGGTTCTTCTGACACTGCCAGACCCTCCAAGACATAAGGCTGTGGCCTCGACAGCCCTGACACACTATTTCTTTCTACCCAATCTGTACTGAGGCCTCCATGGGCTAGAGCTTTGTCCATGCGATGTCCCGCTTTGGCCATGGAAGACTGCTGTTTCCTGAGGCTAAGCCACCCCTCCTATACAGGTCGAGCTAGGCGGCACAAGTACACATATCAGTGTGGGTGACTGCAGACTTAGGCCAAAGGGACTCTTGAAGGGAAGTAGGGGGCAGGGGACAGATAGGAGGGGTAATTCTTCTTCTTATGTGGATCTGGGATCCGTCACAGTTCAGGTTAGCTTGGACCTCAAAGTATTGCATGGCTCTGTGAACCTGACCACAGCTCTGTTTCTCCTTGGGAGACAGTGCCACCAGGGTATTGGTTGGTGTAGAACCAGACTGTCTTCCCTCAACCGCTGCCTTCCACTTGATGTTTAAAACTTACAATGCTGAGTGGCTCGTGATTAGACTCGCTCTTTATCCTGAATTATCTTGCATGGGATGTAACACCCCTCTCTGAGGAATGACTTATGTAAAGTGCCCCTCAATCTTTCAGACATGTGTGTGTACATATGCATACATATGCCATGTGCAAACATATGCCCCACACACCTATACCATGCACATATATCACTCACATACATATACCACGTCCATACGTATACACACTGCCCTTGGGGACAGGATTTAGATCACACCTGTCTCCCATCCCACCCCAACCAAAAGCCTCCTCAGGCTGTGTCAGTAAGCTCACGCAGATAGACAAAAGGAGGGCTGGTGCTCACTTCACAAGCTGGATCTATTTCAATTTCATCACCAGCCCAAACAGAGCCCTAGAAATCAGTACCATGACTTATAACAAGCTTGTTTCAAATGCTGTGTGGAAACCCTGATAAATCTGATATTTTCTGTACTATTTACCAAAGATAGTTTGAATTTTCTAGTAAATTAACATTTGAATTGTGCATTTGTTAAGGTTTCTGTTTGCATGTAACAAAAACCACTTCCAGCTACTTTAGACCAAAATAGGTAATTTGTTGTAAGGTTTCAAGCCAGGCTCTGGGGATTTCAAAGTGAGATTGTGAATCTTTCCTCAAGAACCTTGTGCTTATCTGAACTCTCTGCAGTCTCTTTGTGTCATAGTTCAATTCCTAAACTCTGAGCAGAAAGAATTGGGTGTCTGCTTATCCGTGCTCCAATCAGCTAAGACCAAGAATGCAGTTCCAGGTAACTCAAACCAGACACTTGGGACCTAGCCCTCTGAGCAAAATGCAGAGATGAGAATGTGGTCTGGGCTACAAAAAGTATCTACTATGAAGAGCATTACTTTATGGCCATTACCAAATGACTACAGCTCTAACTCATGATTCATATGGGACTATTTTACATTTTTTGAAAAAAAAATCTTGAATTACTTCTGAATTCGAGAGACCTGAGCCCCTAAAGGTGTATGCAAGGGGTTTCTTAACCAAAAATAAAGTTCTAAAAACCACTTTGGGCCAGTGGGACCCTAAAGAAAACTGAAAAGCTAAATTCCCCTCTAAGACAGAAAGGGAGGTTGAACATGCTTTATTATAGCCCATCCCTTTTGAAGTTTAGGCACAGCTAACCAGCATTAATGTTAAAATAGAGATCATAAGACGGACAAAACATTCTTTTTGGCAATAAGATGCAAATTCCAACCTGACTCTGGTATAGCATCACATGCCAGATAGCAGACTGAAAAAAATAAAAATATTTTACTCCAAAATATATTTCTTTGACATATTTTGAAATGGCCCTGCAAAGCCTTCTCTCAAGGGGGAAATTTGCACCTGCAGAGAATCTACATAATGTAACTGGGGACTTCCCAGATCTAAGAGAGCTTAACTAACAGTCTGACACCTTTTACTGTCTGAAAAGAAACATTTACCAATTATTCTCTTTGAAGGCCATTACCTAGAGGCTTCATCTACATAACAAGAACTTTGGTTTCCACAGCCCCTTTTATCTTAACTTAAGCATTTCTTTCTACTGACTTCAATTCTTTAGACAAAGCTTAATTCTTTTAACCAATTGCCAATCAGAAAATCTTTTTTTTTTTTTTTTTTTTGTGAGACAGAGTCTCACTGTGTCACCCAGGCTGGAGTACAGTAGCACAATCTCAGCTTACTGCAGCCTCTGTCTCCTGAGTTCAAGCAATTCTTCTGCCTCAGCCTCCTGAGTAGCTGGGATTACAAGTGTGCACCACCACACCCAGCTAATATTTTATTTTTAGTAGAGACAGGGTTTTACCACATTGGCCAGGCTGGTCTCAAACTCCTGACCTCAGGTGATCCACCCACCTCAGCCTCCCAAAGTGCTAGGATTACAGGCACTAGCCACTACACCCAGGCCAGAAAATCTTTTCATCCACCTATGACCTGTATGAGTTCCCCACCCACACTTCAAGATGTTCTGCCCTTTGGGGCTGAACCAATTATGTCTTCCACATACGGATTTATGATTTTTACTTGCAATTCCTATTTCCCTGGAATGTCTAAAACCAAATTATAACCTGACCACTTCAGGTTCACTTTCTCAGGACCTATTCAGACTGTTCCCTGGACCATGGTCACTCATGTTGCCTCAGAATCAAACTCTAAATATTTTACAGTTTGATTTTTTTCATCAACAGATTTTAAATATTTTTCAACTGCTCACTAATTCAGAAAGGTCCTCATTTATTTGTCATTGTTAGTGACAAAACCATAAAGAAATCATCCAAGGTACATAAGGCAGAGAGACTAAGGCAGGTTTTGGAGCAGGAGTGAGCTTATTAAAAAGTTTTAGAGCATGAACAAAAGGAGGTGAAGTACACTTGGAAGAGGACCAAGCAGTCAACTTGAGAGATCCAAGTACGCTGTTTAGCCTTTGACTTGGGGGTTTTATATATTGGCATGATTCCAAGATCTGTGTTTCTTCTCCCCTGATTCTTCCCTTGGGTTGGGTTGCCCACATGCACAGTGGCCTGCTAGCACCTGGGAGGGGCTGCATGTGTAGTGTGCTTACTGAGGTGTGCATGCTCATTTGAGTGTTTTTCCCTTCCCAGTTGAATGTTCCTAGAGGAAGTTTATATACCAATTAAACACCATCATTTGTGCATGCTTGAGCCCACTTGCCCAATTCCTGAGAGCTTATTAGAAGCTACTGATCACTAGATTCAGAAGTTTTCTATCTATTGGGAGGTGGCCTGTCTCTGGAACCAGCTGCAAACAATTATTATTTTAGAGCGACATTTTAACAACCACCTGACCATCTCCTGATGTTTCTTGTGTGGGGTTGGGAGCCCTCTCCTGCTCTGCTCATCTGTCCAACTCCCTACTCTAATATTCCTCCCTCAGGAGTCCAAGATCCAATTCTTTGGGAAACTGAATGAAGATTAGTCTTCTGTAACTGCTTTCTGCTGGCAGGAGGTCATTGGTGATTGTTCTGTGGGGCTTGGCCTCTTACTAGTTTTCAGGGCAGAGTGGCTCCATGGGCTGGTGAAAGTAGTATCCATCAAGGTCTAAGGAAGACACAGGCAGGATTTCACCTCTGTCATGTTCCTCTAATGGGCCGTCTGTGGGTCTTCTGTAGAAGGGTGACTCCTGAATATTGAGAAGACAGTATCCCTAACTGAGGATCATCTGAAGTTTAATGGCCCATCCCTTTTGTTTCTCCTGAGCTGCAGCCACAAATCACTAGTTAGTTCAAAGGAATAAGGAGGGTCATTCTAAATTGCAGACAAAAACTCAAAAACAACTTTATTAGAATTATTAGAAACTAATGAAAAGTATACCATCATCCTTGAAACATAATTTCTCTCTCCTGCCCTCATTTTTATTAAAAACCAAAATATGATAGGATTCATTTGTTTGCAGAAAAACTTTAGCCTTATTAACCTTCACCTGATTATTTGCATAAAGCACAGCAAGAGCAATTATTTGCCATATAGGCGCCTTTTAAAATTGGCTTTTCCAAAACTTTGTTCCATAAGGAATCTCAGGTAAGACTTTTTAAAGCCATAAGCTTAGCCATGAGTTTGTGCTATCAAAAACCTGTATGAGTTGGGTAAATTCCTCTCCTCATGAGGTCCAAGATTACTTGGGGCTCCTGGGCCTGTCAGAAAGTGACATTCTTTACTTGTTACAGGTCAGAAACTCTGCACAGGGACTGTGTAGACAAGGTATAGGTCAGTTTTCCCAAGGGGCTTTTATTGGCTCTATGAGTCAAATTTGATTTTTTTTTTTTGAGACAGAGTCTTGCCCTATAGCCCAGGCTAGAGTGCAGTGGTGCAATCTCAGCTCACTACAACTGCCACCTCCTAGGTCCTGGTTCAAGCAGTTCTCCTGCCTCAGCCTCCTGAGTAGCTGGAATTACAGGAACGTGCCACCATGCCTAGCTAATTTTTGTATTTTTAGTAGAGACGGGGTTTTACCATGTTGGTCAGGCTGGTCTTGAACTCCTGGCCTCATGATCTGCCTGCCTTGGCCTCGGAAAGTGCTGAGATTAACAGGTGTGAGCCACTGCACTCAGCCTCATATTTGATTTTTTGAAGGATAGCACACCATTCTAGTCAAAGCCTTGGTAAAATAACCAGTTTCTCTAATTGGTGTCCTATTGCAAAGCAAACATTTTTATTGCACTTATGCAAATAACTATATTGCCATACATTAAGAAAACTCACAAATAGTTTCTAAATTTTGGACAAATGAGGTAGGAATATGCTTCAAATTTTGTTTATAGGAGTATGCTTAATTGTTAACGCTGTAAATAGCTTAAAAGAAAAGTTTTCTTGGCTTTGAAAAAGAAAGAATCAGCAATGTTTTAAGTAAAACGTCATGAAAGGATTATTTCAGTCTTCTGTTAGTTCAGTCTGTGCAGTTAATTCCTGTTCTGCTTGATATTCATGAATGTTTTGTCTCTCCATAAGAGTCCTGAAAGTTATTTCTCCTATTCTAATGTCACAATCTCTTTGTCAGAAATCTGCATTTAAGAGCACCTGTTAAAGTCCTATAACTGATGATAGAGCCACCTTTTGAAGAGAATCAAAACAAGATAATAATTGTCTATGGATGACAAAAAGTCATAGGAAAGCCACAGTTAAAGAACAATTGACAAATGTGTTACCTGTGTGGCACACAATAATTTATGATAACAATGATAATTACTACTGATAACATATACTAATTATATAAGAATTGTAGGAATTTTGCATAATTTTGGAACACATACCAATAACACATTTATACAAATGCAGTGCAAAGAAAACCAAACTTTACATTCATATTAGTATATTATTGATGTCAGATTCAATTCTAAATAAAACCTATAGACAAATCTATGCAATCTTAGTTTAACCTTAAGGTAAGATATTCATAAACCTTTTATAACCCTTCACAATTTTTCATTAAAGAGTAGAACGTTCATCTAAGAAAACCATGTTGTGCTTTTATTCCAAAGTTCACTTTACAGATAAACTGTAAATACTAAGTATACTTGGTAATAATCCTTTGATTTTTACTAATATGGTCACACAGAATTTCTTTTACAAGAATAATTTTTCACAAACCTTCCACAACTTGCTTTACCCTATCTATCTAACTTAAAATGATTCTTTAAACCTCTAAACTAGGCAAAACAAACAAAAAAATCTTCATTCCTATGTCTTGTAATTTTTTACCAGAAGCACATTCTACTTTCTTCACATGCCTTGCATATGAAATTGTTCTTCCAGGCGTCTCATGTACAAATTATACTGTTAACACTTAGCAACTTTTACTTTTGTTGAAAAACCTGGTAGCAGATTCTGACTATGTCCTATATTTGGAGCCTAGGACATCAGACAGAAGTGCAGATAAGGTTTGACTCTTACCAGCACAGCTTGGGGGCATGGTTAACTCTGTATGTCCCCAGAACTTACCTAGAATTTAATGGTTTTAAAGCAGGCAAGTTGTACAATTAAAAGTCATAGTAGTTGTTAATGAAGCATTTAGTAGGCCTAATAACCTTTAAAATTGTATGACATTTTTTCATAAATTCCCTTTCATGAATCTTTTTATCACTAACACAGACCATCTACAACATGTTTGAACTTTTTGGTCCTAAGGATTCCTCTTTTTAAATTACCAGTTATTTTACTTTAGGACAAGAATTTACCATACAAGATCCTTTTTCATACAAAATCTCTTTTCTTTATAACCTTTCTTATCAAAAATACCTCTTTACCTTTATCACCTTTGAATTAGATAAAAGTCACTCTCCTTTCATTAGGAAGTTACAGGTTGTACTCCATGTTGCTGTGTGAGCCCTGTGAAAGGGGAGCATATAAGAAGGGTATTCACATACTGCAGAAGTTATGCCCCTCTCAAGAGATTGCTCAGTTAGATTTTTGCTAGGGCTTGTCTGAATAAATGTGGGCAATTTCTAAACTCCTGAGTTAGGACTGACCAGGTTAAAGTTATTGGATAAAGATTTAGGTAGCTTTCCCAGGAGAAATGGCTATTAAAGGGAAAGATGAATTCAAAGATCCTGTGAATATTAGGCAGACACTCATCTTGGAAAGTATATCTTTGCTCCAAAGAGGTGTGAGGTATTTAGACATTCATTACCAGGGACTGATGGTAGGATGGTAATTGGTCCCTTAAAGTAATATAAGGGAGTGTGAATCTTCTTTTGGAGGGAGGGGGTGCCATTTGCCCTCATCACCTGACAGAATTTGGAGGAGAGTTGTTTAGAGAAGGTTAGCACACAGTAGGCAGCTCTTGAATCCAAAGGGAAATTTATAATTTTACTTTACCCCTCCAGAGTTGCCCTTGGCTTTGTTCTGCTGCTGATGATGTCTGTTTTGGAAGCCAGTCAGAGTAGAGAGCTCCTTCAGCTCAAGGTCATCAGGGTTTGGGATTCTGTATCAGGCATCCTTAGGGCAGTTCCATTTCCCATGCCTAACCTTGTGGCAGAGGTGGCAAGCTGTGCAGAACTTTTTCCCACTTAGCCCATTGGGGCACATTACCTTCCAGTGGCGTGGCTTCCCACACCAGTGGCAGTTGTCTAGGAGAGTATTCTTGGGGCAACCTGGAGGGGACTGGAGGGCTTGTAAAATAGCCAGTAGTTGAGCCTATTTCTTTTTTAATGTGTTTCTCCTTCTCCTTAGCCCTGTCCTCCTTATGCTATTCTCAGTTATAAAATACTGAAGAGGCTAACTTGAGGATTTCCTGGATAAGGGCACTGGGTTCTAAGGCTGACTTTTAGAATTTCCTCCCACTTCTTGAGGATGCATCCAAGGGGAACGTTCTCTGATATGAAGATATGATTACCCATCTGTAAAGACAGAACAGAGGAGAAAACAAAGGAAAAAAGATGTCCCCTGTTATCTCCCTATTACAGGGAGCTGCAAGGGGAAGTCCAGCCCCTTGCAATTAGCTAAAAATCAGGCTTCTTGACTGCTTAATAAACATGGGAAATGGGATTATAAGAAAAGAGAGAATTATTATGTGCTAAAATGCTCTGAATGAGAGTCACTATAAGATCATGGGGATAAGGATATAGGCCAGCTGTAGGTGCAAGAGAATAAAAAGTTCCTGAACAGGGTGACCTTCATTTAGCCTTAGGGTTCTGGAATGAACCAGTCTTACCATGGTCTCACCTTAACCTTGGTCCCATCTCATCACAGTTACCCACTTGAGAACAGAGGAGATACTGGAATGAACAGGGGCCCCCTATTCATCCTTGGGGTTCCAGAATGAACCAGTCTTACCAAGTACCCCAACCTTGCCTTCATCTCTGTTCTAATGGTAATCTGTCCTTGGACCAGCCTTCATCTCTGCCCTCTGGGAACTTTTTATTCTCTTGCACCTGCAGCCTTCAGCTGGCCTATATCCTTTTCCCCATGACCTTATGGTGACTCTCATTCAGAGCATTTAGCATGTGATGATTCTCTCTTTTCTTATAATCCCACTTCCCATATTTTTAAGCAGACAAGAAGCCTATTTTTTTTTAGCTAACTGCTGCAAGGAGCTGAACTTCCCTCCCTTCAAATATGACCTTGAAGGTCTTGATGTATATTGAGAAGGGCATGGAAGTGATTAGGGAAATGGAGGAAAGTTTGTATTTGGGGCTCCTTGTTCTCTCCAGGGTAACATCCAGAATAAATTCTTGAAAAGACAAGATAATCCCTCTGCTACAGGAGGAAGCAAGAAGAATACTTATGGAAAGCCTTCATATGTTCACAAAAACAGTAGTCCTTGGATTTGAGAGGGCAATGTTTATTTGCCCACCTGATATCAATGAAGAAACTTTGGAGGGGGATAAGGGGCCTAGGATAAGGGCTAGCAAATGGCAAAGAAAGACTTTCCCTTCCTCCCAAAGTGGATGCTAACTCAAAAAAATAAAAATAAACCAGCATGTAGGTGGGGTTCTTAAAGGGCCACAGAGTGAGGCCCTATGCAGGCAGACAAACTGCTTCAAAAGCAAAAAATCTCACCCCTGGAGCATAACTAGGATGAAAAGAAAAGTGTATGGAACATCATAAGTAGCTGGCAGAGCTGGAGTTCTGATTAGTGTCTGTCCCAGCCATGAGCTAACAGACAGGCAAAGGGTTGGAGGTCATCTGAGCTGGTAGAGTGAAAACAAATATAAATGTCAGGGGATATCTGCAAGGGAGTCCATTGTCTTCACTGCCAGACAAATGCAGCAAGAGCCGTGTGTGCACAAATAGCGGGGAGTGTATTTAAGGCAGAGAAGGAAGTCATGCAGCATGAAAAGTAAAAGCAGAGAAAAAGCAGACTTGCCCCCAAGCCAGATGATCTGGCAGGTGCACAGAGCCATTTCAGAATACCCACAGAGAAAACAAGGGACTAGGTGGTATGGGTTTTTGGGAAAGAGCCAAGTTTAGTCGAAAAAGCAGAGGAAACCCCAAACATTGCATGGTCTTAGGCTTTAGCCTCTCCACTTTTGCTGCCTCCTGTCCAGGAGGGCCACTAGGGCATCAGATCTATGCAGTATGGACTCCAAAGTACTTTGTACCCCCACAAGCCACCCGTTAGGGTGAGCTGAGAGATCAGCTTGGGGGAGCAGAGCCACTGTGACCAAGAAGAATTATCCAGGGGGCTGGTTAGTAAGCAGGAGAGTGAAAGGCAAAAAGGAAACTGAATATGGGGATTAAACACCTCCAGCCAAAGGAGAGGCATAGAGGTATCTCACCACTGGGGAACATATCCAAGTCACAAAACTACCAAAATATGTTAGCAGTAGTAAATCTGCACAGGTCCTCAGCAACGTGATTCTTGCCTCCTCAGAGGAAAGAATTCATCCAAGGGGCATAAGGCAGAGTGAGAGACTGAGGCAGGTTTTGGAGCCGGAGTGAAAGTTTATTAAAAAGTTTTAGAGCAGGGATGAATGGAATTAAAGTACACTTGGAAGAGGGCCAAGCAGGCAAGTTGAGAGATTCAAGTGCACTGTTCAGCCCTTGGATTGGGGTTTTATACACTGGCATGATTCTGGGATTTGTGTCTCTTCTCCCCCTATTCCTCCTTTGAGGTGGGCTGTCCACATGCACAGTGTCGTGCTAGCACTGAGAGGGGCTGCATGTTCAGCATGCTTACTGAAGCTGTATGCATACTTACTTGAAGCATGTTTCCCTTACCTTTCAAGTATTCCTGGAGGAAGGCCATATATCAATTAAACACCACCATTTTGCCCTGGTGTGCATGCTTGAGCCCACTCACCCAACTCCTAAGATCTTACTGGGAAGCTACTGATCACCAGCTTCAAGTGTTTTCTATCTATTGTGAGATTGCCTTTTTTGGTGCTGTAAACAACCAATTATTATTTTAGAGAGACATTTTAACAACCACCTGACCATCTCCTGATGGTCGCCTGACATTCCTGGTTGGGGGTGGGAGCCCTCTCCTGCCCTGCTCATGTCTGCCTAGCTATGTACTCTAACATGATAAAGCTACATGAGATCATGAGGACCTTGAGTTTCTTTCTTTTGACTACAAGGATATTATCTCCATATGGTAATGCTGGTTTTATATATTAATTGTATATGATTGTCTTGAACAAATACTTGAGAAATTATTTAAATTTAGTATAGTAGAGATAGCAAACACTCATCCAGTGTTTTCTGTCACCATTTTGCCTCAGTGCACATGCTTGAGCCCACTCGCCTATTTCCTAAGACCTTATTGGGAAGCTGCTGTTCACCAAATTCAGGTGTTTTCTATCTATTGGGAGACTGCCTATCCCAGGAGCCAGCTGCAATCAGTTATTCTTTTAGCAAGACCGTTTAACAACCACTGGAGAATACGAGAGCTCCTACTCTCCTAAGTACTGCACACACAATCTTCCTAAACCTAGGGTTCGTGGGGGTGAATAAAAAAGGGGTTCTTGGGTGGAAATGAGGATTGGGAGCCACTGACTTGTAAGCAACTGCAGTTAGAGTTCAGCCTCCGCAGTAATCCTAATACAGACAAAACCATTCTTCTCTTAATAGGATGTTACCATTCTTCCCAGGAAAAACTTCATAAATGAGCCTTCTCTCGTTTGCCACCCTGAAGTTGGTTCCAGCCAGTTTCACACATTCCTGAGTTGCAGTTTTGGTCTGTGCATAAAGTAATTCTTCAGTGATTTGCATTTCTCTTGTAGGACATCTGAATAACCACACAGACCTTCCACTGTAGTTCTCTGTTGTGTTGATAAAAGGGATGGCTGTCAGGTTAGATGCAGTTTAACAAAATAAAATAATCACTAGACTATAGAACACTTTCATTAAATCATCATGTGGGGTGGTGGTGTACTTTTGTTCTCTAAAGATTTTGAAGTGTGTTCTTTTACCTGTCACACGGTTCCACAGTCACAACGTATCTGTCCCTTCAAAACTAAGAAATAACTGTGTAGTAATAATTGATTTAAATATTACCTGTTTATTAGATGTGGAACCAGTCACTTTCACATATACTCTTCCTGACAGATTGAGAGATGAGTGATATCACTTTCTTTTACAAATGAGACAACTGAGGCTTAACAAGATTAACTTGATTCGTGAGTGCTCAGTAGCACCCTAAAATTGAAGCTACAAAGTTCCAGGTGGGAATGATTGTATCTATCAGTTTCTTGTATTCTCAGTACCTAGCACAAAACAGGCCATAGTAAGGATATAAGTAAAGAGTAAGTGAATGGATCTATCTTCAAACTCCATGCTCTTTCTACTATGACATGTTTTCTCTGAGATGGTACTGAGGTTATACTTTGCCCTTAAGTGAGGAAATAATTGTATCTATCTGTACTCATTATATATTATGTATATGATTATATCTTATAATATCCTACAGTCAGAGAATGTATGTATATTCCCAGCCACTGTCATATCTTTATGTGTTGCTGGCATAAGGAAGGTAGTTGGAGAATATGGAAATAAATCATCACAAATCAATGATTGTGGTTTTATGTTGAATGCTAGCATGTTATTATTGGACTTACCAAAATAGAACTGTGAATGCTGGGATATTTCTTTCCCCACCTAACAATATATAAAATGCAACTCCCCTGAAGCAAAATTATTTTACACTTTCTTTTATCAATATGTGTAGTCATTGATGTTTTAGAGCAGTAAAAATATACTTACTGCAAATCCTAACCAAAGTTGCTGGAAGGAAAGATGAAGATAGATCACCCGTGCTATAAAAATTATCCTTAGGGGAAAATTGTTCCAACTTTACCTATACATTTCTTGATTATACTACATTGCTTTAAACCTGGATTCTAGCTCAAATGATTGACTTGTCTCCCCAAAATACTAAAAGAATTACAACATCTATTGACTTACAGGTCCTTTGCAAACCCCCAAATTGCGAAAGACTTTCTTTGTCTGAGGAAATGCCACAAGTAATTACTGGAGAAAATGGCTGTATTGATTTAGAACAACTATTTACATTAGCTTAGCAAATACAGTTTGAGGTCAAACTACCAGAGAGTAGTTTTTCTTTCAGAGTTTATAACTCCTTAGTATGTACAAAACTGAAAGGATGTGTGCTATTCAACTTGTAACCATGATTATCCAGTAAGCCACTTTAAGTAAATATATAAATATCTGGCTCCACAGACCAGTAAACATCAGAGCCAGAGGTCTGTACACAGTGCCTCTCTATTAAGGCTGTCTATTCAAGTGTTCAAAACAGACTAAAACAATGTTGCTTAGAGAAGTATGTTTAAAGAAAAAAAAAGGTTTTGTAAACCTCATGATTATATGAGCCAAATATAATCAAGTTTGATAAACTCCTTTGGAGTTATGAATCTCTTTGTGATTCTAATGAATATTAGGTACCTGTTTCCCCTAAGTAGAAATGCATACAGAATTTTACATACAACTTTAGCGGATTCTCTAATTTCTGAAGCTCTTGCATCTCAGTTAAGAATATAAGTCACAAGTGGGTGCGGTGGCTCATGCCTGTAATCCTAACACTTTGGGAGGCTAAGGCGTGTTGATCACCTGAGGTCGGGAGTTCAAGACCAACCTGGCCAACATGTTGAAACCCCGTCTCTACTAAAAATACAAAACATTAGCTGGGCATGGTGGTGCACATCTGTAATCCCAGCTACTCGCAAGGCTGAGGCAGGAGAATTGCTTGAACTCAGGAGGCAGAAGTTGCAGTGAGCCAAGATCACACCATTGTATTCCAGCCTGGGCAACAAGAGCGAAACTCCATCTTAAGGAAAAGAAAAAAAGAAAGAAAGAAAAAAGAATATAAATCACTTTAATATTTAGGTCACAAGTTTACTTGGACTTAAAATTATATTTAAATTATTTATTTGCCTCTTTTTCTATATAACATCTCCCCTTCCTGTTTTTTTGTTTTGTTTTGAGACAGGATCTGGCTCTTTCACCCAGGCTGGAGTGCAGTGGGGTGATTTTGGCTCACTGCAACCTCCAGCTCACTGCAACCTCCACTTCCTGGGTTGAGGCCATCCTCCCACCTCAGCCTTTCAAGTAGCTGGTACTATAGGCACACACACCATCACACCCGGCTAATTTTTAAATTTTTGGTAGAGACAGGACTTCGCCACATTGCCCAGGCTTATCTCAAACTCCTGAGCTCAAGTAATCCATCTCGGCCTCCCAAAGTGCTGGTATTACAGGCAAGAGCCACTGCACCTGGCCCATAACCCCTTTTTCATTACATTTGGTTGGCTGCAAGTGCCCAGAAATCATAATGATGTAGCTAGCACCTGGGAAAGTTATTCGAGCAATGTGGCATTAGATACCATGCCATTCTTCTAGGCTTTTCCCTTCCAACTATGTAGTGGATTGCACTGCTCACCTTGTGCAGAGTGGCCTGCCCTGAGCTTCTAGACTTTCCAGTGTATGGTTTCCTCTGGAATCTTATTTGAAGCCACATTCAGGAAACAAGATGAAACTAGACCCAGAATAGTAATAGACCTTCTGGGCACCACTCTTGCCTTTCTCAGTTAATTTCATTGTGATATCAGTGAGTTAAAATACTATAGGGGCGTGGTTGCCTTTCCCGGGCACTAACAATGATCACATAGGCTCTATGTGACAAAAAGGGTTTAAAAACTACACAGCTGTCTCTAGGATCTTAAAAATCCAGTTGGACAGAGGACACCTACTCATGAAACAGTCAATAAAATAAAGTTGTATTTAGTATAACACAGAATAGGAAGATATATCAACTTATATTGATGCTGACAGCAAATAAAAAATTAGATGATAAGTATAGACTGAACATTTCTTAGAGTATGTTCCCAACCTTTCTTGGTCACAAAGCCTGTTTTATAACACAAAATAATATCCCAATGAGCACACTGGAGAATCCCAACTAGAATAATCATAGGAAATCCTCCTGCAAAAAAGAGGACCTTGAGAAGTAAGTAGGATATAAGCTAAGTGAGGTCTAGAATTGCCTGCACTAGAATCACCAGGAATTGTTTAAAAGAAAAATACCAGCCAGGCACAGTGGCTCAACTCCTGTAATCCCAGCACTTTGGGAGTCCAAAGCAGGTGGATCACGAGGGCAAGAGATGGAGACCATCCTGGCCAACATAGTGAAACCCCGTCTCTACTAAAACATAAAAAGTATCTGGGTGTGGTGGCTCACGTGTGTAGTCTCAGCTACTTGGGAAGCTGAGGCAAGAGAATTGCTTGAACCCAGGAGGTGGAGGTTGCAGTGAGCCGATATCGCGCCACTTTACTCCAGCCTGGCGCCTGGCAACAGAACAAGACTCTCAGAAAAAAAAAGAAAAAAAATACCAATTACTGAGCCCTACCCCTTGCCCTATGAAATCATCATTTCTGGTGTGACAGCCCTGGAACTCAGCATTTTTATGCAGTCAGGGATAAGAACTACCATCTGGACAGACATAATGAAGAGAGAAGGAATTCATTACTACCTAGTCAAATAATTATATAGTGCTTTGGGCTCTTTGAGTTTAATCTCAAACCTTGATAAAATTTTTAGAAAGTCAGAAGATTTTGCATATAGTGACAGCTACCAGGTTATTTCCTGGACCTAATAGACTAAATACCTGATACTTCTGCTATAGTCATTTAGGATTCCATTGTATAGTTTTTAACATTTACTTGCTGCCACGCAACCATGATTCAAATAACGATGCAGTTTTTTTGTGTGCATGAAAGTTATACACAGAGATATATATACATTTTAAGATTTTTATTGATACATATAGAAATGTTCACAGTTTAATAAACATATCAGTCCTCACAGAAATAAAGGAAGGAAATAATTATAAAATTAAATTAGTTTTTTTTTTTTTTTCCCCCTGTGACTACAACATCCTGAGTAGAACTTGAGGGCCAGGTAACTCTAACGCCTGGGAAAATACCTGATGAAAGATTTCTGTTTATTTTTCCTCAGTAAAAAACATATTTTTAAAAAGCAATCTCATTCTCTCTGGTTATTAAACAGTGGTTGGAACTGAGTGCCTTTTCCCTCAAGAGATAAAGCAGAAGGGAATTTACTAAGTGTTCCCTCAGGCACAGGTCCTTTATATCATCTATTTCATTTAATACACAAAACAATTCAGTAAAAAAGGTGGTTCATTTTTAAGTCACTTTCAGAGATAAAGAAACCCAAGCTGAAACAAGTCAGATGGCCTCCTTAAGGTCTTACGACTGTTAAGTGGGAAAGCCAGAAGTTCAACTTCTATCTGCATTCTTTTTCACATAAGAGCACATTGCCTCGGAGAACAGCAGAAGTCTCTAGACAGCCTTTGTAACCCAGGTCTCACTCTGGTCTTCCTAGCAACAAACTACTTCTGTGGAGAGCAGCATCATCCCTCAGTGGCTTTAGCTCAGTGAAGTTTGCCATCACTGGGAGCTCACACCACCCTTGTGGTGTTCCCAGTGTCCCCCAAACCCCCACAAGTACAACAGAGCAGTGATTACCAACATGGACTTGGGTTTGGCAGTGGCCATCTGCTTTACCTTAAGTATATTACCCAATCTCTCTGAGACTATGTCCTCAGTGGTGAAATGGGAGTAATGTACACCTTGTAGAATGGCATAAGAGTTTTTAACAGCTTTAATGAAATATAATTTACATGTAATAAAATCACTCAAGTTGTGGTTCAATAAGCTAGTCTCATGTATTTAGTTGGATAACTGCTTCCAAAGTCTAGTTTTAGGACATTTCCATGACCCCATAAAGTATCATGTGGCCCTTTTCTAGTCAATCCCCAGGTCTACCCCTCTTAATCCCAGCAACCATTTAATCTTTCTAACAACAGATTTACCTTTTCCAGGATATGGTATAAATGGAAACATGTAGTCTTTTCTGTCTACTATTTTTCACTTAGTTTGATGGTTTGTAGTTCATTTGTATTATTTGTAGCATGTATTTGTAGCTTGTTCAATCCTTTTATTGCTGATTGGTATTCCATTGTATGGCTATATCACATTTGGTTCATCTCTTCACCAGTTGATGGACATTTGGGTTGTATCTATTTTTGGTTATTATGAATAATGCTGCTTGAGTATTAGGTACACTTGTGTGGACACAGGCTTTCATTTCTCTTGGTAGATATCTAGAAGTAGAATGGCTGGACCATACAGCAAATGTATGTTAAATATAAGATGCCATTAAAGTGTCCAAAGTAGCTGTACCATTTTGAATTCTCACAGTGTTCCATGATCTTGCAACACTTGATATTGTCAATCTTTTTAATATTTGCTATTCTAGTGCATGTACTATAGCTTCTCAGTGTGGCTTTAATTTGCCTTTCCCTAATGATTAATGATTTTGAACTTCATTGTATGTGCATTTATATATTCTTTATGGAGTCCCTGTTCAAATTATCTATGAGTATTTATTTAAATTACATATCTTCTTTTTTGGTTTGTTTTGTAGCCCAGCATATGGTTGTCCTGGTGAATATCCCATGTGACTTCAAAAAAATGAATATTCTTGCCTCTGTTGTGGAACAGTAGTCCAATTTTCCCTTGGTAGTCAGGATTGATCACTCCAGCCTCCCTTGTTGGCCTGTTGATTCAGAGGCACCAGAATCCCACAGTGGCCACGTGGCAGTCTTAACTTTCAGTTCAATAGAGTTATTGTTATCTTCTGGTGGGAGCTGTCCTCCCTCTGGAACTATCACCTCTAAGCCAGAAGAGTATAAAGAATGGGAAGAGGAAGCAAATATTTTCCTAGTAGGTCACCAGGGGTAATAGTGAATGGTGCCACTCCTATCTTCACCCCTTGATTCCTGGACCTGTAAATCCTGGCTATGAGAGAAGCAGCACTATATATTGGACACTGGTTTAAAACATATAGAGCCTTCTGGAGAACCTTGCTTTGGCTCTACAAGGTACTATCACCTAGCTTGCACTGTAACTGAGTCTTCAAAATGCCATTTCACCATTTATCAAGCCAGCTGCTTCAAGACAGTGGGGAACATGGCAAGACCAATGAATTCCACGAGCGTGGGCCAGTTACTGCACTTGACTGTGAAGTGAATTCGCTGATCAGAAGTAAGGCTGTGTAGAATACCATGACAGTAGATAAAGCATTCTGTAAGTACAAGGATGGGGTAGTTTTGGCCAGAAGCACTGTGTGCACAGAAGGCAAATTTATATCCAAAGTAAGTGTCTGTTTGGGTAGTAAAAAAAATGCATCCCTTCCATGATGTAAAAGGTAGCTTACCAGCCAGGGAGCTGACTGATCATCCCAGGGAATGATGCCATATGGGGACTGAGTGTTGGCTGCTGCTGCTGGCAGATTGGGCACTCAGTGGTGGCCATCGCCAGGTCAGGCTTGGTGAGTGGATGTCCATGTTACTGAGCCCATGCCTAGACTGCATCCCTGCCACTATGGCCATTTTGTTCATGAGCTCATTGGATGATAACAGGAATGGCTAGGGAAGGAGGCTGAGTGGCATCTAATGAGTAGGTCATTCTATCCACTTGATTATTAAAATTCTCCTCTGATGAGGTCACCCTTTGGTAAGCATTGACAAGGGATACAAATATCTTCACATTTTTTTCCCATTCAGGGATATCTATCCCCATACCTCTTCTCCAGATTTTTTGGTCACCAATTTTCCAGTTGTGTTCCTTCTAAGTTCCCAACCATACAGCCAAGCCACTGGGTATAGCTCATGGATCAGTATACAATCACACATCTGGACATCTGGACATTTGGACATTTCTCTTGAAGCAAAGTGAATAACCAGATGCACGGCTTGAAGTCCTGCCCACTGGGAAGATTTTCCTTCACTACTGTCTTTCAAGGATGCCCTAGACAGGGACTGTAGCACTGCAGCTGTCCACTTTCAGATAGTGCCCACATATCATGCAGAATCATCTGTAAACCAGGGCCTAGTGTTCTCTTCCTCTGTAAGATGATTTTAGAGAACTCCCCATGAGGCCATAGGTGTGGGCTGGGAGAGAGAAGGCAGTATAGCAGGAGTGGAGACCATGGGCATTTTAACCACTTCTTCATGTAACTTAATTGTGCTTTCAGGGCCTGCTCAGGCCCAATGTTGTATCTATCACTTCCATTTGATGAGGGAGGGTTGGCTGTGCACACTAAACTTTCTGTCTTGGTGGGTCAGATAACATTCAGTTCATGATGGGAAGCTCAGGCCGCATGGTAATTTGGTGGCTCATGGTCAACTTTCAGTATCTACTAAGGCCCAGTAGCAAGCCAAGAGCTGTCTCTCTGAAGGAAAGTAGTTATCTGCAGATAATTGCAAGGCTTTCTCTGAAACCCTAAAAGCCTATGCTGTGATCTACCTATACAGGCCTCCCAAAGGTTCCAAACAGCACCCCTATCTGCCACTGACGCTTCATGCACCATTGGATCTGCTACATCACATGGTCCAAACGACAGAGCAGTTTGCACAGCAGCCTGGCCTGTTACAGAGCCTTCTCTTGTTCTGGGCCCCACTCAAAACTAGCAGCTTTTTAGATCACTCAGTAAATGGATCAGAGTAATACACCTAATTGAAGGAATATGTTGCTACTAAAATCCAGAGGTCTACTAGGTATTTTGCCTCTTTCTTTGTTGTAGGAGGGGCCAAATGCAATAACTTATCCTTCACCTTAGGAGAGATGCCTTGACCTGCTCCACATCACTGGATCCCTAGAAATTTCACTGAGACAGAAGGCCCCTGAATTTTAAGTGGGTTTATTTCCCACCCTCTTATACACAAATGTCTTACCCGTAACTCTAGAGTAGTTGCTACTTCTTGGTTCCACCTGAGTCCGTTCAGGCTGCTGTAACAAACTATCATTAAACAATATTAATGTATCTCTCACAGTTCTGGAGGCTGGAAAATATGAGATGAAAGGGCCAGCAGATTTAGGGTCTGGTGAGGCCCCACCTCCTGGTTCATAGACGGCAGTCTTCCACTCTGTCCTCACGTGGTAGAAGTGAGGGAGCTCTCCAAGGCATCTTTTACAAGGCCGCTAATCCCACTCATGGAGGCTCTGCCTTTTTAACCTAATCACTTCCCCAAAGCCCCACTTCCTAATACCATCACATGGGAGTTAGGATTTTAGTATATGAAGTTTACAGGGACAAAAACATTCCATTCATGGCACTATCCATTCCACAAATAATTTTTGGTGCTTGCAATGTGCCAGCCTCTTCTCCCACATTTCACTAAGTAAATTCTGACTCCAACATGGTCAACCCGAGTATGTTTCTATATCCCATGAGTGCCCTGTTCTTCCAGGTAGTTTATTTTAGTCTTAGGGGATTGAAACCACACCAATTCAGCTTGTTTGCTTTTCCAAAGACATTTACATGAGGTGAACCCTAGAAATAGCTCTGTGTAGGCTAGCATTTGTTCCCCAAGATAGAGCTACAGAATAAAGAAACAGTGATCTAGGTCACACAGTCTACTAACGCTGAATGAAAAACAGAAGGAATTTCATTTCAGAGCTGTTTTCCTATTTGGGACCAGTCTTTCCATGTTTGCCAGTGCTGTGATATTGAGCAGTCATCAGCCTTAATAACCAGCAATGCACAATAGCTAGAGATGATGGTGTTCTGAGTCAGCGCTGAAATTTTTTTCAGGTTTCCCTTCCTGCTTGCATAAATAAGTCCCCTGCCATTGTCCTTTGTGCCTTAGGTCTATGGGTCTACGCTAATGGGTATGACTCTTAGTGAATATATATCTACATGTATAACTCTGTATCTCATCGGCTTAAAATGTTTGCATATAAACTACCTTGGGTATTAATTTGTACTCATTATCTTTGCCCCAATTTGAAGCAAAGAGGTCAACACTTTCACAGAGATCTATGATTTAATGGTGAATAAATAATACTAACTTCTCACTAATAGGACCATTTTTGCTGTTGCCACTTCGTAATCACAACAGTTAAAGGGCAGCACTTCTGTGTGATTCTAGTTTTAATAACAAATAGTTTACGCTGCACACTTTTCAAATAACAAAGCTTAGGAAGACATGATTTACACATAATAGGTTATGGCAAGAAAGATAAGCTTTACTGCTAAAAATCTTAATTGGGAAAAAATTGCTTACTATTGGTCATTAAAACATTTTACAGAGAATCTTCAATAAAATGGTATAGTGATGAAATGTATTAAGTTAGACTCATGGAAAGAGATTATATGTTCAAGCAGCTGCCAGAACATAGTTTTAGCAAGTGAGATATGCCTTCCTCACACTCAAGTTTTACCAATCTCTTGATTTTTTTTTTTTTTTTTTTTTGAGAGAGTCTTGCTCTTTTGCCAGGCTGGAGTGCAGCGGCATGATCCTAGCTCACTGCAACTTCCATTTTCCGTTTTTCCGGTTTCAAGCAATTTTCTTGTCTCAGCCTCCCGAGTAACTGGGACTACAGGCAGGCACTATCACGCCCATCTAATTTTGTATTATTAGTAGAGATGGAGTTTCTCCATGTTTGTCAGGCTGCTCTCGAACTCTTGACCTCAGGTGATCCACCCACCTTGGCCTCCCAAAGTGCTAGGATTACAGGTATGAGCCACCGCACCTGGCCCAATCTCTTGTTCTTTAAAATTGATTTTTATCTCTACATGGGCAACTGCCAGGACAAAAAGATGACATGTTAATTAAACAACTCCAGCATGGCTCATAAGGAAGTTACTCTCGATCAACCAAAAAAGGATCTAGGTTGGTATTAAATGTTTGAGGCTTAGTCTTAAGTTATTGATTCATGTTTTCGGCCTCAAACAAATAACACTTGCAGGTACTATCCCCCTTCTAAAATGAGCCTGTACTAGTCTAGTACTTCATTATTTTTACTAAAAGCCAATTCCCTGAAATCTACTCAGCATTTCAAAGTGCTGTGTAGATAAAACATTAGATTTTTTTTAATATTACTGTGAAGAAACTGGGTAAGGTGTTTTACAGAGATATTTACACCTTGAATTTAAATATCACAAACCAACATAGTCATGGAACTATATGAGGAGCACTAAAAGAATGTCTGTTTCTATTGACAGTGTGATGGGGGCTGGGTGTATTCTGCTCCCACAGACACTCGGGGATCCAGGCTCTTTTGTCTTCTCATCCTCTTCTCAGGCTTCAGTCTTACAGTAGGTCCTCTGTACCCATCAGCAAATGAGGAAAGAAAAGGTAAAGATGATTTCAAGGCAGTTTTGGGGGCCAGGCCTGAAAGATGCATAAGTCACTTTCCAGTCATGTGCCAGTGACCAGACTGGTCACCCAGGGCTACCTAAATTAAGGGAGCCAAAAAATATAGTCCACAGTGTACCATGAAGAAGAGGAACACAAAGATACTGATGGCCACCACTAACCTTGATCACAGGTATACAGCTGTGAACTTACAAAAATCCAAAGTAGATACTCGGCTTGAGCAGATGCATGAAGTCAACATTAGTTATTTCTAGAAGGTTAAGAGACAAATATTTGGTTATTGTGTGAATTTCCTCTTGTTTTCTTTGCTTTTTAAATGTTTCCTTTTGTATTACTAAGTGAATGGGAAAAAAGAAAGGTAACAAATGCTTGCAGTTACCAGAATGTAATTTTCAAGTTAATGTACAGAATTTTGTCCTCCAGGGAATGCCATTTATTTAGACATTAGTCGCTCATTGTTTATTATTATGTTTATTCAAAAACTGATTTGTACACCAAACTTACTGTAGATGAACTTGTACCATGCTAACTCAGGAGAAAAGTTATATCTGTCATCTCAAGTTTGTATTCATTGGCATTTCATTGGTTCTTGAAATATATCTCCCATTTGAACATGGAATATGACATATTTCCTGCAGTCTAGCCAAAAATTAAATATGTATTGAAGTTAAAAATTTAAAATCTGTTGATTCACTATTTCTGACTTGTATTTTTTAACTGATAAAAGTTTCCTTCTAATGCTTCCTCTTCTAATATTCTTTTCTAATATTTCCTCTTCTAATGTGTCTTATATCAGCTCCTCTGGTTGATGTAGCTGTTTATATTGCTTTTGAGAGTTTGATAGAGGTCCAAATTTCAGGAGTTCTGACTCTTGAACACTAATGTTGCTTCATACAGCATTTATGGTTTAAATAACATACCTTAGAACAAGCACTGATGTGCTCATTTGAATGTGTGACTGAAAATATTACACATCTCAAGTAGATTGCTAGAACTAAATTTCTTGACAAATTTATTTGATGTGCTGAGAATTATTCACACAGATCTTTAAACTTCTAATTTTAATAGTAATTAATATTCATTAATTCTATTTCTGCTGCCATCAACATCTTAAAAATATTAACCTCCGATATGTCAAAAATTGATTCTAAAAAATGAGAATGTTCTATGCAGACCAGTCCACTTAGCTACCAAATCAAATGTTATAGAATTTGATTAACATTAATTAAACCACTTATAAGATGTAGAACTGAGTAACACACAGTCCCTCTACATGAGAAACTTATATCCTCAAAAACAATCCTATTAAAAAGTGGGCAAAGGACATGCACAGACATTTCTCTAAAGACGACATAAAAGTAGCCAACAAACATATTTAAAAATTCATCGTCATTCATTATCAGAGAAATGCAAATAAAAACCACAATGAGATACCATCTCACATCAGTCAGAAAGGCAATTATTAAAAAGTCAAAAAACAACAGATGTTGGTAAGGCTGTGGAGAAAAGGGAATGCTTATTCACTGTTGGTGGGAATGTAAATTAGTTGAGCCAATGTGAAAAGCAGTTTGGAGATTTCTTGATGAACTTAAAACAGAACCACCATTCAACCCAGTGATTCCATCACTGGATATATACCCAAAGGAAAATAAATCATTCTACCAAAAAGACACATGCACTTGTATATTCATCACAGCGCTATTCACAGTATCAAAGACATGGACTCAAGCTTGGTGCCCATCAACAATGGATTGGATAAAGAAAATGTGGTACATATATGCCATGGAATACTATGAAGCTGTATAAAAGAATGAAATCATATCTTTTGCAGCAACATGGATGCGGCTAGAGGTCATTATTCTAAACAAATTAATGCAGGAACAGAAAACCATATACTGCATGTTCTCACTTATAAGTGGGAGCTAAACGCTGAGTACTCATTGCCATAAAGCTGGGAACAATAGACACTGGGGACTACTAGAGAGTGGAGGTAGGGGTGGGCTGAAAAGCTACCTGTTGGGTACTATGCTTACTATGTGGGTGACAGAATCATCTGTACCCCAAACCTCAGTATCATGCAATATACCCGTGTAACAAACCACATGTACCCACTGAATCTAAAATAAAAGTGGAATGTTTTTTGAAGAACCTTATATCTGAAGTTCTATGCGGATATGTTTGCCAATATGTACATGTCTATAACTAGAGAGCTAGGCATAAGAGTAACTTCCAAAACAAAGGTCATGGGAGTCCACCGAGTCTTTTGTGGCTTTTAGTAGATTGAATTATGTAATACTACACAGAGGAGCTGAGTCTGAGGCAAGAGAATTGCTTGAACCCAGGAGATGGAGTTCAGAGTGAGCTGAGGTCATGCCACTGCACTCCAGCCTGGGTGACAGAGTGAGACTCCATCTCAATGATAATAATAATAATAAGTAGGATCACAACAACAAATAGGATAGTATATTCAAATCTGAGAAAACTATACTAGTCTATGGGAGCCTTTTTAATACTAGATCTTCTTTATCTCTCTAAATTTTATAAAAATAGGATGAATAAGATGTTCTCGTCAATGTGCCGCATACCACCAAGAGCTGGTTCTAGGGATGAGGGGATGGGTTGATAGGAAAAGAAAGAAAGAAATGTTAAAATCATTTGTTCTTTTATTCACTTATTCATTCAAACAAACCAAAACTGGTGTGTACAATGTCAGGGAAAATGGGGCAGGAAAGAATTTTAAGATTGAGGCATTCTCTGAAGTTGTTGTCACAAAAATGTTATCTTTGACACAAACCTCAGAGTTAAAGATACAGCCTGAAATATGATTCCTTTAATAGACACATACATAGAAAGTCCAAAGTAAGGCAGCAGCTAGAACTTTGTGAGGTTGTTTATGTGTTTAAGCTTTCGATTTTGGGTAAATGAGTCCTGTGAGTTGATTACTGCAGTAATAAGGGATGTTCCCTTTGTATTTGCCCTAAGACTTGTCTCTTTCAAGAATCAAGGGGTGTTCCCTTTCTTTGACCTTTTCAAACATCCATTATTTCCTTAACTTAAATCATCTGGTCATCCTGCATCTCATCTGTCCCCTTGGTCATTTGGGTTACCTTCTCTAGAATCTGTTTAAATCTGTTTTGTCTTGAAGTGAAACAACCAAAACCACACACAGTATGCTAAATGATTATTTTTTTGGTTTTTGGTTTTTGAGACACGTTCTCACACTGATGCCCAGGCTGGAGTGCAGTGGCATGACCTCAGCTCATTGCAGCCTCATACTCCTCAGGCTCAGGTGATCCTCCCCACACAGCGTCCCAAGTAGCTGCTACAGGCATGCCACCATACTGGGCTAACTTTTGTATTTTTTTTGTAGGGACAGGGTTTTTGCCATGTTGCCCAGGCTCAAGTGATCATTTTTAATAAATGTAACTACTATTATCTGTTTCATATCAGGAGTTCCAGTTCCTTATTTAGGGCTGACTGTAGTATTAGATCTTAAAAACCTTGCGTTTGAATCATGCTTTAGTTTACATTGTCCCTTAAAGCTGCATCGTCTCATTTACTTTTTACTATAATCCTCTGGGATAGAGACAGCTGCTATTGTTATCTTCACTTTACAGAGGAGGAAACTGAGGCTTAGAGAAGTGAACTAACTTGCCCAGGGTCACCACAATAAGTAATGAAAGAACCAGAAAGTGAATCGCTGACACCGAAACCCACTATGATGGTGATGAGCATCTATTGCAGCTCATTAGATACATGCTTCCTAAATATGAGACACAGTACTAAGTATATTCCATGTTTCCATATTTAATTCATCAAACCAACAACCCCATTAGCAGAGGCTCAGAACAGTTAAATGATTTGTGAAAGGTCACAGGACTGATAAACAACAAAAATTCCATGAATCAATGTCTGCCTGACCCCAAAGCTCTTGCTTTTTAATAGCCCTTCTACCATCCTGCCCAGATCCTCTCACCACGAGTCCACTGATTTGCTCTTGGTACATCCAGCAATGACTTCCCACAACTCAGAAAACAGTCCTGGGTCATATCTCATAACTTGGGGCCTCTCATCCTGCAAGTAGGTATCTCAAGGGAGACCAACCATCCTGGTTGGCTCAGGACTGAGGAGCTTTCCTGCCCGTGGAATTTTCAGTGCTAAAACTGGGAAGTCCTGAGTACGTATCTGAGTTTTTTTTCTGTGAGAGAAAAATTCTTTGAGATTCCTATTATTTATCCCAATTAATTTGCTATTTTATTTCCTGGAAATGCTAACTTATCACTGGAGTTAAGGTGTTGCTTCTAAGAAGCCATAAGAAAGGAACTTGAACCCTGACAGGTGCAGGTGGCTTTGAGGAGGCTGAGAGAGTCTCTCGGCCTCTGAAGGACTACATGTGGGTATCCATTACCTGGCAGAATTTAGTTTAATTGAATTTTGTCTTGAGATTTCTGTTTCTGAACTCTCCCACGTGGAACATATAAAAGTCAGTTCTATGTATTTTTCCCATCCCCTAACTTAAAATTTTATGATTTCTTTTATCTCTTTCAGAAGCCACTCCCAACCTCTCCCCACATGTTTAATTTGTGTTCATAAATCTGTTCCTTAGCTGACATGTCCCGTAAGAACCTCAGCTCATAAACTCTTCTTTTATACAGTTTGAAATAGCAAAATCCTAGCTTGGAGCACAACCATTAAACATGTAAACACAAAATTGAATAATGTTCTGTTTTGTTTTACTTGAGGAACCCACATACTAAGGCAAGTCGTTTTCTTTTGCAATATAGAATGGGTTTGCAGTCAGCTGGGGCAGAAGCCCTAAGCCCAGAAGTTATAATTTCCTGCTATCACCACTAGCTTCTTCCCCAGTTATACGTGGGCAATTCTTACTTCCTTCTTTGGCTACATGCATATATGTACATGTAAATAAAAGAGGTTTTTGTTAATGTTAGTTTATGCGGAACCAGGTTCTATATGAAAGTTTAGTAATTTACTGACAGATGGGTGACAGCAGCCCACCAAGGGGAAACTATGATGAAAAAATTAAGACCCTAATGACTTGGTCTTCTGTTATGGTGATGTCTCTCAAACAGATAGTTGAACTGAGCCAAGGCACCGCTTGATGACAGAGGTCAGAGATTAGAAGAGGGTTATGTAATCCTCTGCTGGCGCCAAAGAGACTGTGTGTTACTCAGAACATGAGAGAATTTTGCCTAAATAAAAATTACCAAGGAAAATGGGGTCCTAGTCATTTCTTTAATCAGTATTTTTTGAGTACCTGTTGTATGCTATGCATTATTCTAGGCACATAGGCCTTACCTATGATGGCAGAAAAGAAGCAAATTATCAAGCAGCAGTGAGTGCTGTGACAAAACCTGATAGGGTAAGAAGATAGAAAGTGAAGGGTAGGAGGGAGTGCTGTCTTAGAGAGTGTGGTTGGGGAAGCCCTCTCCAATCAAATAGTGACAGATTAGAGATATGAATGAAATGAAAGAGCAAACCATGTCTACATCTGAGAGAGCATTCCAGGCAGAAGCAATAGTCAAGATAAAGACCAGCACCTTTGGTGACCTCGTAATAATGTAATAATTCAAGGAGATGATGTGGTGTATGCTGCACACTAAGAGACATAACTAAGAGTTGATATAAGAATGACAACTGTAAATTTTTTACAGATGCCATGAGCTGTTATAACACCACAGCAGTTAGTAATTCTAGTCTTTAAATGTGTGCCACACATACAAAAAGTTAAGATCCACTGGGCTAGCGACATCAGAAGGATGGCTGAGAATTTCAGAAGATAGAGAAAATAATTCTCTTAAGAGTTTTAGAAGCTATTTGATATATCTGGATACCCAGCCAAAAAGCACCCTGCTTCTTGGGTGTCAATAGCTCCTGAGAATGTTAAAGAAAAAATTATTTGATGATACTTGGTATAGAATGATAAGAAAGACTTTATTTAGGGCCATTGATATAGGTATAGGGACCATTGCAATGGGGCCTTGCAACTGGGAGAGAGATTAGGCTCAACTCTGAATACAGCAGGGGCAAGTGGGAATGTGCAGCCAAGGAGCAGGGTGGAGTCAGTGGGCTCTCTTCCCCCTGATGTTTCAGTGATTAGAGGAAACATCGGGGGGAAGAGAGGATTCTGGCTAAACTGACCTAGTGGGATTCTTGCTGAAGACAGCCCAGGTGGTCAGACCTCACCTAGGGGGTGATAGAGAATAAGAAGCCTGATCGGATGTGGATGGTGATCAGATACTGAGGGTGGCAGGTTCTTTGCTAAAACTGGATTTTATAAGGACATGGACAGATGGGCCTAGGAAAAGGTTCAGGGGCCTGACTAGACTTTGGCCAAGCAGAGAATCTTTGTCAGAAGAGGGTGAGCAAGTCCCGCTTCTCTAGAGTTAAAGCTCAGTGGGACCTGCACAGAAACCCAGATTTCCAGGCATCAGGCCAATCAAGCTGAAGAGAGGCCAGATGTGCCTGCTCTGTTTCATTGTCATTCCTCAGCCTGTGGTGAAACCATTCCACATGTGAGGCTACTAGGGATTGTTTCTGAGGGGGAGATGGCAAGGGAGGTGAGAACTTAAGGGAGGAGGTCCTGCAACCCATCACCTCAGAGCTGTGTGGAGCTGATGGGTCGTCAGGAATAGGAAACTTATATTTGCATTTTCAGTAAGAGAACATGGACAGGATGGAGAATGACTGTGAAATATTAAGCTCCTACAAGACACATGACAGACAATAATCTGTGGCTGATGATGTGTAAGACAAACTCCTAACATCAAGAGAAATATCATCTGGTGAGGAAAATAAGATGTGCCTAGGAAAAATTAACTTTTAAGATAAAAAAGGCCAGGTGCAGTGGCTCAAGCCTTTAATCTCAGTACTTTGTGGAGGCTGAGGCAGGAGAATCACGTGAGGCCAGGAGTTTGAGACCAGCCTGGGCAACATAGCAATACCCTGTCTCAACAAAAAAATATATTTAAAAATTAGCCAGGCATGGCAGCATGTGTCTCTAGTCCCGGCTACTGAAGAAGCTGAGGTGGGAAGATGGTTTGAGCCCAGGACTTACAGGTTACAGTGAGCCATGATCACACCATGGCTTTATCTTGCCCCTCCCCACAAGATAAAGAATAGAAAGAAGGCGTTGATAGAAAAAACAGTAATTTAGGTAATAAGAGCAAAAATGTATACAAGTGTCATAAACTACAGTGTTAAAGGATCTGTAGAGAAAGTAGGACTTAAACTTACTGAAAATTGATACAATTCGAATAGGCATAAAGGAGAGGGTTTTTCTTGGACCAAATATATATAAGGCAAACAGACTGTGATGTACATATAACATTGAAGAGTCTTGTTTAGTTCAGCTTAGCTGAACTAAAAAAGTAAGTTTGGGTAGATAAATGTTGGTCAGATTGTAGAGGATCTTGTATGTCAGAGGAGGAGTCAGAATTGCATCCTGTGGCCAAAGGGGAGCCTTCACTGGTTTTGAAGAAAGCCAAGTTATATAAAAATTACTGTGACTAAATTAGAGCAAATGAATTGCAAATAGCAGAGCCTGAGACTAAGGCTAGTAGACAGAAAAAAATCCAGTTGTTCAAATGTCAAGTTATATGATGAAGCAAATTGAGTGGTGCAAAGATTGACATAAGAGGTTTAAAAAGTCATGGCAACTTCTGCTTCTGACCAAGATGGAGTAGCAGGGATTGGAGACACCCTCCTACCTAAAACAACTAAGAAAACACATGATACAATGGTTTCAAATATGGAACATGAGGTACGATAGGGCAGTGATCCCACAGCAGGAAAAAAGCAAACAGCACTATGATCGCTCCAGCTACTGCTAAAGGAACTGTCCAGGAAGCAGCAGACAGAGGGGAGCCCAGATGAACCCAGATGTCACCCTGAGTTGAGGTAATGAAGTTGAAAGTCCTAGAACTTACAGGACAGAGTACAAGAAGACAGCATTCTGCAGATCTGCAGAGGATCACCCAGGTCTTCAGCTAAGTACCCATCAACAAATATATGTGAAGAAAGTATCCAAGCCTGCAGAAAGAACCACCAAAGAGCTAGAGGGAATACTCTAGGAAATATCCCACGTAGGGAAGGGGTAGCTTATATTTCCAAAGGCCAGAGTAGAAAATCCTCATAATTCACAGGCTATCAGGAGAGCACTCCGAAGGATTTACCTTCAGTGGAACAAGAGTAGCTGTAGAAAAGAACCTGCTCTAATAAGCCCTGGAAAGCTTTTAAGCAAGCCTTAGAGGAATCAAATTGTTTCCAAGTAACTTCAGTTCTTTGAAAAAACTCAGAAATATAAGAATACAAAAAAATGTCCAGGACCCAACAAAGTCAAATTCCCATCAAATATTAGCATCCCATCAAATATTAGCATCCAATAAATATTAGCAGGCATGCAAAAGAATAGAAAAATATGAGCTATAAGAAAAATTAATAGAAACAGTCTCACAAATGCCACCAATGATAGAATAAGGAGACAAGAACATTAACCCAGTCATTATAGCAGTACATCAATGATCAAGAAGACAGAAGAGTGAACATGCAAGTAGAGAAACAGAAAATATGAAAAATACGCAAATTGAAATTAAAGAGATAACTACAATTTCAAAAATGGAAAACGTACTGTGGTGAATAGCAGATTAGACAAGGCAGAATAAAAGACTAGTGAGCTTGAAGAAACCATGGCAATAGAAACTATCTTAAGCGAAATACACAGAGAAAAGAAAGGCCAAATAATTAGGTAATGGCCAAACACTTTACAAGTTAGACCAAAACTTAAAGCCACAGGTCCAAGAAGTTCGATAATCCTGGAGTACAAGAAGCTTGAAAAAAACACCAATGTCCAACATTATCAAATCACTTAAAACCACAAATAAAGAAAAAACCTTAAAAGAAGCTGTAGGGGGGAAAGGCATGTTATATACAGAGAAACAAAATAAGAGACAGATTTTTTTCTCCTCAGATTGACCTGTAGATTCAATTCGATTTCAATTAAAATCCCAGAAACTTTTTTTTTTCAGAAATTGACATGCTGATTCTAAAATTCATATGGAAATGAAAGAACCTGGAAAAGCCAAACAACTCTAAAAAGAACAAAGTTGAAGGATTTAATGATACCTGATTTTGAGACTGTTTGTAAAGTTGTAGTAACAAAGATGGTGTGATATTGGCAAAAGATAATGAATAAAATAACAATGTAGATAATTCAGAAATGGAAACACACGTATATGGCCAATTGATTCTTCTCTAAGGTGCAAGGACAGTGAAGTGAAGAATCTTTTTTCAACAAATGATGCTGAATATCTGTATTCCAGGAGAAAGACCAAAAAGCTTACATGTATACTTTATACCATTTTGAAAAAGATTAAGTCAAAATAGATTATAAGCAAAACTTAAAACTATAGGACTTCTAGACAAAGTAAAAGAAAATTTTTATGACCTTGGGTTAAGCAAAGATTTCTTAGATATGACACCAAAAGCATGATCTATAAAGGAAAAAGTAAAGATAAATTGACTTCAGAAAATTAAAAACTTCTGCTCTTGGACAGACGTTGCTAAGTGAATAAAAGGACAAGCCACAAACTGAAAGAATATATTTATAAAGCAATATTTGATAAAAGACTTGTATCCAGAATATATGAAGACCTCTTGACACTCAAGAAAACATTTAATCCAGCCAAAAAGAAAAAAAAAAAAATGAGCAAAATATTTCAACAGACACTGCCAAATTAGCATATGAAAGGTATTCAATATAATTAGTCATTAGAGAAATGCAAATTATAACATTGATGAGAATAAAAGGTAATTTCAAGCCGTGGACTTTGGGTAACTGGAGGATTGAGGGCGTATATGGTTGCTAAAACTAGAAAGCCAGTCAGGGCTAGAGGTAAAGAACTGAGTTTTAGACAAGTTCCTTTTGAGCTAATAGACATTCAGAGTGGAAATATCTAACAGACCAATGAAGATTTAAGGCTAAAACTAAGAAGGCAGGTTATGTCTGAATACATGATTGTTGAAAAGAATCTATACCCAAATGATCTATCTTCTTGATAATAGTTGTTTCTATGTATGTATGTCTGTGTGTTTTGTGTGTGCTCACATGTGTAGTCATGTGAAAAGCTTTTTTTTTTTTTTTTTTTTGACAGGGTCTCACTCTGTTGCTATGCAGCTGGAGTACAGTGGCACTTTCATGGCTCACGGCCGCCTCGACCTCCCACCTCAGCCTCTTGAATAGCTAGGACTACAGACACATACCACCACACCTGGATAATTTATTTTTTATAGAAATGGGGTCTCCCAATGTTGCCCAGGCTTTTCTTTAACTCCAAGCAATCTACCCACCTCAGCCTCCCAAAGTGCTGGAATTACAGGCTTGACCCACTGAGCCAGCTAAAAAGCTTATATGGTTACCTCATGCCTTGGAAGTAGTAAGCACTCAATAAATGTTTGTAATTTATTACACTTAGTTTGAATAGGAAACCACTGGAGTTCTCACCTCTCATCTCCTCTGTTCAGAGTGACATAGGAATCCTAGGGAAAATGCATTTTAAAACTAACCTTCAGAAAACGACAATAAATAACTTTAAGTACAGCCTACATGCAAGTCAGTTTTTTATGTATGCCTCATCCTTCATGGCTACCATCAAAAACAATACACAGCTCCTAATACACCATATCTCCAAGTCTATGTTATGATCACCATTAACAATTGTAGCCAGGTAACATGATGCACTGCTGGCAGAGGAAGTGAGACAATCAAGTCCTAACATCCTTGGTTCTAAGCCTTAATGTTAGGTTGAACTATAAAAATGCTCTGTAAGTAGCAGACAGGCATTTCCATCAGAACAAACTAAAACAACTCAATACATGCTGTTCAATTTGGTGAGGGTGTTTTGGCCAAGCAGTTCCTCTTGGTTATGGCTTCCTATGCACCTAGAGCATGACAGCTATGGATACCCTTAGGGATTATACAGCTTGACTATTTTATGTAGTCAAATAGATTCCCACTCTGGCATCCCAAATATCAAACTGATTAGCATAAGCATTTTGATGATCTTTGAGTAGTAAAAGCATAGTAATATTTGAGTCAATTATATGAAATTGAAAATTTGTAGCTTACTACCTTTTCAATAAAAGGACTTTCAGAGGCATTAAAATCCATTTACAGCAGATGCCTAGAAGAATTTTGCCTCAATAGTGTTTTCTCTTCCAAATGTCAAGTAAGGTTTTTTGTTGTTGTTTTTTTTTTTTTAACACAAAAGCATATGTTTTTTCTGAGCAAAAATGTTCTTTTCTCAAAAAGCCAGGTAACACCAAGGACCATTTAATTCATAAACTCTGATAGAACATATACAAAATGCTTTTTGTTCTCAGAACGTTTGGGGCTTTTGTTTTATAATGTGAACTTTTTATGGGTATAACATACAAAAGTGTACAAATCATATATGTTCTGTTAAATGACTTCTCAGAAAGTATATATAACTATGTAATTGATAACCAAACCACAGAACATTACCAGCACCCAGAGGTTTTTTTGAGTCTCCTCCCAGTGATTGCCCTTTCCCTCAAGGTTAACCACATCCTGACTTTCAACACCGTACCTTAGTTTTACCTCTGTCTGAATTGTTATGTCAATGGAAACAAGCTCTTTCTGTCTGAGTTCTTTCACTCAATATTATGTTCAGGAGATGTGTCCATGTATGCCTATGACTTGTAGTTTATTCATTCTCATATTGCAATATACCTACTCTAATCTTGGTAGACATTGGGATATATCCCGTTTGAAGCTATGGCACATATTACTGCTATAAACATTCCCATACATGTTTATTGGTAAATATATGAATGTATTTCTGTTGGGTGTATGTTAGGAATTGCTGAGTCATAGGGTAGCTCTACTAGGTGTTACAATTTTCTAAAATGGTTTTACCAATTTACACTTCCACCAGCAAGCACTCTAGTTGTTGAACAACTTAATTAATTTAATTAGCATAACTTAACTAATTCTTGGTATTATCTGCCTTTCATTTGAGACATTCCTCTGAATACATGATGGTGTTGCATTGAGTTTTAATTTGCTTATCTCTGATAATTAATGACATTTTGCCATTTTGTTATGTTTATTGGCTGTTTTGGTTATCTCTTTTCATGAAATGCCCATTCAAGTACTTCACTCATATTTTTGTTGGGCTATTATTTATTGTTGGGCAGTCCTTTATGTATTTTGGATATCAGGCCTCATTGGATATATGTTATATAATCGTAATTATAATTTGTAACAAATTGTGAATATTCTCTCACTCTATGGTTTCTTTTGATGAACAGAATTTCTTGATTTTGATGTAGTTTAGCGTTTGTTTGGCTTTTTTTGAGATAGTTTCACCCTTGTCACTCAGGCTGTAGTGCAATGATGCAATCTCACCTCTGCCACCCAGGTTCAAGCAATCTTCCTGCCTAAGCCTCCTGAGTAACTGGGACTACAGTCGCACTCCACCACACCTGGCTAATTTTTTTGTAGTTTTAGTAGAGACAGGGTTTTAACATGTTGGTCAGGCTGATCCTGAATGCCTGACCTCAGGTGATCTGCCTGCCTCCGCCTCCCAAAGTGCTGGGATTACAGGCATGAGCTCGCTGGGGTTTTTTATGATTAGCTTTTTTGTTGTTGTTCTTTTTAAGAAATCTTTGCTACCCTAGGAAGTTGAAGAATTCTCTTTTTTTACGTTTTATTGTTTTTCTTTTCCCATTTAGATCTACAGTCTACCTGGAATTTATTTTTGTAGGCTGTGTAAAATAGAGAATCAATATTTATTTTTCTCTGATAGCCATCCATTCTTGCCTAGATTTTTACCACCCTGGATATTTGAAAGATTTGATTATTTCTTTCTAGTGGAGCAAGAATAACAACTCCCAGAAAATAATATATTTATCTTTACACATATATCTATGTCCCTTTTGATCTATATCAATATCTCACATATATATGGCACATATCTCACATACACGTATATACAGAGAGAGAGAGAGACGGGCAGACTGTGCTGTAAACATTCATTTGTGAGTTGGCTTTTTAGTCTGTATACATCCAGTATTGTTATTGATGGTTGATCCCAGGACAGCTTATAAAAACTCCTTGATACCTACTGTTCTACGTATACTATACTCTATATGGGAAAATGAAGTCAAATTCCATTTCTGGATCCCAGAACAATATCTTCCCCTTTTCCAGCAACATGATTTTTTAAAAAAGGTGTTTTGAAAATGAATAAAGAGATGGATTTTCAGCAGAAATGACTATGCAGTAGAGTAGCTGCTATGGAACAGATAGAAATCATTCATTGATAACTTACGGAAGTCTTCATCTCTTTCCAAATATTCTGAATTGAGAAATAGTATATAAGTATCTCCTGTGACATGGCAAGAATTATATTGGCACATTCCAAAACCTCTGGGTAAAACTATGAAGGTTGTATCCTATGCAACTCCTGAGGGAGGAGCCAGCATTAACAGATGACCTCAGTGTGAATGGTGTCCCTGGAGCTGTGTAGTATAGTTCAGGGCAGTAATCCTACAAGCATGCATACACACACAGACACACATGGCATATATGCAAACACAATGTGTACACATACATATACCTACATACACGTATGCACACATTTTCCCCAAGTTTTGAGGAAGAATTGGTAATAGAATTGGAATGTCAAAATTTGCTGATAATATATCCATATTAATAGTTGTAAGTAAAGACTTCAGCATTTAAAGGCTTGAATACTGGATACATTTTAAACAGCAATGCACTTTTATAAAAGAATGGGGTTTGTAATATACTGTAACTCTTCAGCTAACATAAACTTCTGCCTTTTACTATTTCTGGTGGTAAAGTTGAGTCCTCTGAAGGAATGTCCACTAGACATGTAAAAGCCTATCTAGGGAAAGAAAAGAAAATGAACCTATTAACAATCGGTACCAGTTATTTCTATGCAATTAATCTATAAAAGTTTTATGATGCAGCTGAGTGTCCAAGTTGAAAGCTAAATGGCAATGCAGTAACCCTGTTCCCAAAACAGAGTGGTCTGACACAAGCTACACCTTTTGAAGTCACTGCAGAGTTACTATCATCAGCTTAAAACATAAAATAATATCCGACATGTCCAAACAGTCACAGGGAGTAATTAAAACTAAGGGGATTTAAAGAAGATGAAGACTTGCCCGAGCTTGATACTTTAGTAAATGAGATCTGATTTCTTTTAAGCCCTATCAGAATGTGGGTTAAACCTTGCAAATGCAGCCTCTGTTGGATGCCACTTGGTGGGAAGTAAAAGCACAGCTGCCCCTCCATATTTATAAACTGTCCCAAAGATCCATAACTGTGCAGATGAAATAATAAGTGTTCTTCCATCTCCCTGCCAATACTTCCTTAACCCCATGAAAAAGCAAAAGACCAAGAAAATACTCATCTAGTGGTACAATTGATATAGGTATAATGTGTCACATCCTAACTAAAAGCACCGCAATTTAGGAATGTGATTCTTAGCAGAAATATAAGATTTTACTGATTTAAAACATATAGGTCGGTCATGGTAGTGTACACCTGTAATCCCAGCTACTTGGGAGGCTGAGAGTAGAGGATGGTTTTAGCCCATGGTTTGGGGCAGTGGTACACTATGATTACACCTGTGAATAGCCACAGTACTCCAGCCTGGGCAATGCAGTGAGACTCCATCTCTTAAAAAATATACAGAAAGACCTTGAGCTCTGCAGTGTCCTCCAAAGGACCAAATGTGTTTTAGATCAACAGTGCCCTGCAGCATGAGGCCTATAAGTAGGTAATGCATAGGTGGTACAATTTGAGGGCTTGCAAAAAGCCCCCTCCACAGCCCCACAAATGACTCTCACATCAAACCAGACTGGCCTTTCATTGTGAGAATGTCATTCCAGTGAGTTGAGGGATTGCCTTCTTTTAAAAGGCAAATGCCTAAGAGAAGGGTCCCATGGAAATGCTGAGTTCATCAGGCATTCAGGGCCTCTCCACTCAAAATTAATGGCTCAGTGAATCAGTTTTGATGGCAAGGGGAGGGGTGGAAGGACAAGGTACCAGAGCGGTAAGAAATGAATTAGGAAAATTCAAGTAAGACATAAATTGTGGGGGATTGTGGGATGAGTAAAAAGTGGATAAAACCACCTCAAGCAGGTGCAGATCCACCAGCACAGCTTCCAGAGTCACAGGCAGGCAGGCCCTCGGTTGTGAAGGCAGGAGGAGAGTCACAGCAGCAATGCCAGGGCAACCGGCCCAGCGTTGGGACAGTCTGTGGTGAGAAAAGGTGCCGGAAGTCAATACTGCTATGGTTATATATTTAGGAGATTTTTAAAAGAATTTCAACTCCTTATTTTAGATATAGGGAGTACCTGTGCAGGTTTGCTATCTGGGTATATTCCATGATGCTGAAGTTTGGGGTATGTATCCTATTACCCAGGTAGTGAGCATAGTACACAATAGATACAGGTACTTTTTCAACCCATGCCCCCACTCCTTCCCTCTAGTAATCTGCAGTGTCTGTTTTCCCCATGTTTATGTTGATGTGTACCCAATGTTTAGCTCCTACTCATAAGTGAGAACATGCGGTATTTGGTTTTCTGTTCCTATGTAAATTCAGTTAGAATTATGGCCTCTGACTCCATCCATGTTGCTTCAAAGGACATGATTTTGGGGTTTTTTCATGGCTGTGTAGTATTCCATGGTGTATATGTACCACATTTTCTTTATCCAGTCCACCATTGATGGATACCTAGCTTGATTTCGTGTCTTTGCCATTATAAATTGCATTGTAACAAACATATGAGTGCATGTGTCTTTTCAGCATAATGATTTATTTTCCTTTAGGTATATACCCAATAATGAAATTGCCGGGTTGAAGGATAGCTCTCTTTTGAGTTCTTCCAGAAATCTCCAAGCTGCTTTCCACAGTGTCTTTACTAACTTAACATTCCCACAAACGGTGTATACGTGTTCCCTTTTCTTTGCAGCCTCACCAGCACTTGTTGTTTGGGAAATCTAATTTTTCAGTAAATCCAAAAAAAGAATCAGTCATACAGTTTCTATCCCTATTCAGAGGCTTTATGTAGTCAGATTCCTGCTATGGATATGAAGCTGGGCAAGAGTAGTTTTTCAGTTGTGGTCCTTTGACAAATAACCAGCTTGCCTTATTACAGCTAAAGGACTTCAGCATTAAAGCAATCTTGGAGTTGTCACCTAACGTTGCACCCAAGGCAGGCATTTTCTCCACTTCCTCACAAATGCTCAGTTAGTTCTGTAATACAGCCTGACTCCCAAGCCTGAGCCCTGAAATCAGATTTCAGTTCAAATCCTGGCTCTGCCATTCATTAGCTATATGGCATTAGGCTTACCCTCTCTAAGTGTCAGATTTCACAACTGTAGAATGGAGAGAATAGTTCCAGCATCATAGGATTGTTCTATGATGTAAATATAAAATGGCACAGAATATGGCATATAGTAAATGTTCAATAAATGGTAGCTATGATTGTCATCAACTGAAACAGCCTCCCTTTATTCACCTTTACCTCATAAAGCAACTCTCACTAGAATGTTCTGTAAGTAACAATTGCATTAAAGCTTCTTGAGGGAAAAGCCTTTTGTTGGTGTCTTTGTTCAACACCAGGCTCCTGATGCTTTGAATGGTGCCTGGTGCATAGCAGGTGTTTAAAAAATATTTGTTAAATGAATTTTATAGAATTAGGTCTACCCCACTCTTTTGAGTTCTAAAATGCTATTATTTTCTGTGGATAAAAATAATAAAACAATTGAAAGAGATTACAAAGTAAAAATCATGTAACCCTGAGCACTGAAATTCAAGTTTAAAATCACTGTATATCATAGTATCCAATGTGAATATCCCTTATTTTGCCCCTTCAGGATGTAGTTTGAATGAATGTTGCCAAATACAGTCAGAGAAGAGAGGTAGATGTAAGAAAAACAAGATCCAAAGAATTTAGACCTAGCGTGGAATCTGTCTCTTTCATTAAGTAAGAGGTTTTGTCTCCTTTTTTCTTTTCCACAGTTTGTCTTTGCATATTTCTCTCTGGGCTACATTTGATTAGCTGCCCAGCATACCAGTCCTTTCAAATCATACACAGCTGCATTGTTCCTTACAGCAAAATTTGCTATTGCTCCCAAATTTCTATGTTCCATAATTTTTGAAACTCACTTGGCTACATAAAAAATTGATTTTTTTAAAAAACTTGGTGAAATAATGGCTTCCTCTGTAATGCCTATGGCATTCTAGAAGCTTAAAGCTAATGAAGCAGTTAGGGCTTATTTGTTCAAAGAAGACTCTGATTTGGCATTTTATCCATTTTAAAAGCAAAACATCATTTTGTGGGACTTTGAATAGAACATCTTGATTGTGTTCCAAGCAGGACTTCAGACTGGTTTAATGCCTAGGTTAATGGCATTTCGATTATGCTATTTTCAAAATGAAATATAAATTGTTCCGGATTTTTGCCCTTGTGAGTTCATATTGGGTCTGAGCTCTCTGAGAAACTTCCTCCCAAGTATTCTGAAAGCACCCCGGGGTGCTGGAGAGACAAGATTGGATTTGACTTGACATGGGAGGGTGGAGTAAAAGGACTGGATGATTGACTGGCTGAGTGAGGATGGCAAGGAGAGGAGGACTTGTAAGTTACTGGCTTGAGGAGTGGGATAGATAGTGGTATGTTTTATTGAGACGGGGAGAAAAAATGGGAAGAAGAACCGGTTTGGGTTGCACAGGAATATAATGGCAATCTAGAAAGTTTGTAGACATTGGAAGAAAATTTTACACAGGGAGTAGAATGAAAATATGAGTTCAAAGACAAAACAATGACATACAATTTTCAGGTTATATGATATTTAGACTCCTTTGGATATATTGAAAATTGTGATATATTTTTAAATGTTAATATTTACAATATACTGAAATATTTTATTTGTTACTGCTGTTAAACTGATAATGAAAACTATTAGAGCCAACTTTAAAATACATGAGAAGGCCAGGCATGGTGGCTCATGCCTGTAATTCCAACACTTTGGGAGGCCAAGGTGGGTAAATCACATGAGGTCAGGAGTTCAAGACAAACCTGGCCAATATGGTGAAATCCTGTCTCTATTAAAAATACAAAAATTAGCTGGGTGTGCTTGTACACGCCTGTAATCCGAGCTACTTGGAAGGCTGATGCAAGAGAATTGCTTGATCCGGGAGGCAGAGGTTGCAGTGAGCCAAGATTGCAACACTGCACTCCAGCCTGTACAATAGAGCAAAACCCCTTCTAAAAATCTTTAGGTTAAATTAATAAAATAAATAAAATAAAATGCATGAGAAGCTGGTTCTCCAAAATTCTTTTGGGAGTTCGTAAGCAAAAGTGTTTGAAGATCACTGCAGAAGAAAACCTAGGAAACATCTTAGCCTGCATAAAGAAGTTCTAACGTCAAATGTTTTCTTAGCGATAGGGAAGTAAAAGCATTTTTCAGAAGCCTCCTGCTTCTGAGGCAAACTATACACTAGAGTGTTTCAGATTTGAGGACAGCAAGTCCTTTAGTCAAATGGCTGAGCTTGGGCAACAGGTATAGAAAATAAAGCCAGAATCATATAGATGCAGTATATTATCTTCTTTCATGTATTTTTATAGCTTAGGCGTCTCAGCCTGATTCTAACTGTTTCCATTAGCATCACCAGTGAACCCTACTGAACACCACAGCGTGTAATCCTGCTGAACAGGAGCTTGGTGAAGAGCCGCTCCTGCTGAGTGAGCTGCAGTGGGGGTGGGGAGGAGTACAATGATCAAAAATAAAAGGATGGCAAAACCTAGGCTAGGGGAGGTGGTACCATACCTGCTGACAACTGAAAACCGGATATGCCAGCAGATTTTAATTTCAGCAAATATTTAGTGAGCTCCTACTCCAAGATAGACACCACTGTGAGCTATCAGCATAATTGAGATGATTGTTCTCAAGGCTCACGACATGAAAGAGTATTTTTAAAAACAGCTCTGGGCTCCCTGTCAACTGCAGTCAACCAGCCAGAATAAGAACTCACATCAGTGGATAGAAAAATCCTATTTTCCATCACCAAACAAAACTGAAGATACCTCCAAATCTATCGTCTTGAATTGTCCAGCGGACAAAGATGGTAGGACACATGTGAGTTTATGTGTTTCTGTCTATAGATGAATTAACACTTAGAATCATGACAGTGATGCAGAGGAAATGAATATACTAAAATTGGTGTTTGATGATTCATTTCTGGGATCTCCTACTGGGTTTTCTTGCAACTTTCCCTGCCTTTATTTCTGTGTCCTCTGGATTATCTTCCAGCCCACAAAGCATTTCACATAATTGGAAGAAAATGCTGGGGAAAGGCATGTATTTGGTGTTGATTTGCATCTTTATACACACCATTGCTAGTAGGCCCAACCATTAATAGATACTAAAATTTTTACTGGTTTTCTTGGTAATTGTGATAAACATTTTTTCTTTTATTCCCTCAAACTATCCCTATTGAGCTCCCAGGTCCTAGAAAACACTGGATATGAGGAAGGTTAAGTTTGTCTACACCAGTAATAACTGGCTTATCAGTGATATAATCTGTAAATAGCCTTGACTTTAAGAGCATTACATAACCGTGCTGCTATGTGGTTTGGATCTCTGTCCCTGTCCAAATCTCATGATGAATTGTAATCCCCATTGCTGGAGGTGATTGGATCACTGGGGTGGCTTTTTCCCTCAGTGCTGCTCTCGTGATAGTGAGTGCTCACCAGACCTGGTTGTTAAAAAGTGGATGGCATCTTCCCCCTGCCTCCCCGCTCTCTGACCAGGTAAGACCTCCCTGCTTCCCCTTCGCCTCCCTCCACGATGGAAAGTATCCTGTGGCCTCTCCAGAAGCTGCTATGTTTCCTGTACAGCCTGTGGAACTGTGAGCCAATTAAACCTCTTTTCTTTATAAATTACACAGTCTCACTTTAAAGAATTAAAACAGTGTGAGAATGGACTAATATGTGCGCCAGTAGGCATATATTCTAAAAGAACAGTCCCACAGAACTAATATTAGGCAGAACCAGGGCCTGGATGTCCTAATTCCCAGCCTGCAGGAAAGACCCCCACACCCAATGCCAATATCACCCAAATCTTTTTGCAACTTCCCCACTAAAAGTTAGAGACAAAAAAATTTTAAAGCTATTAAGGATCTTAGAGGACTTTGGTTCCAATCTTCTCTTTTCCTCTCATTTTGCAGATTTAAAGGGAAGATCAGTGAGGTTAGGTGACATCTGAGGGGGAACCTCAGAGTTAGGAGTGAAACTGAAATTCAATTTCTAACCCGCTGACTTTCCACCCGGTTTCCTTCAGTATGAGAATCTGAAATCAGTTTAATCTCAAGTGAATACTAGATAAATCTTAGCTTTAATGGATGTGACACAGCTTGGAATAGGAGATTACTGTGCGCCCAGTCCCCACGGCTGCCAAGGCAGGGCTGCTCGCTCTTAGGAAGAGCTCAAGGAGTGCTAGGTACTGGGTACAGAAGGATGGACAAGGATACTTCTAGCCATCCGGGCTGCTGGGAGGAAATGAGCTTCTGAAATGCCAACATGTCTAGCCAGCAGCAGCCACAGCCACACATCTATTCTGTGTACAGGAGGGCCGTCAATATTTGACTTGGGTTGGTGTCGGTCATACCCATGGGTTTTAAAAAGAGCCATATTCACATATTACTGAAAGTGTCCTCTTTGAACAGAAGACTTCATGTACATATGCACAAGATGACATCATTAATCTGGTTAAAAAGGCTTTGCTTAACATACTTTGCCTCCAAATTATGACATTTAAAATTATTCCTTCTATGGCTAGAAAATTGTTTTTGTTGCAATAAGCCGGTAAAATATACTTTATCAAAGTAACTTTGATGGCTTCCAGTGAATTAAAAATCTGTGTTTTCTACAAACACTTCAACAGTTCATATAGTCAGGACAAAATATATTCATGCTCAATAAAAGCTTCTGCATCACAGTTCCTCATCTGTTGTTCATTAGTTACACACACAGGCAGATCTCTACTGCTTTGCTAGTATGAAATAATTACTTCAATTAGAATGAGTTAAGCAACTTTTCCAAGTTATGATAGTTAGAATTATTTACAAATGCAGAAACAGCTCTTTCTTCATGGTGTAATAGCTGCTCTCCAGTTCCTTATTATTTAAAAATTAATATATCTCAGTGATACAGAGCATGTACCCCACCAAAATGTGCTCTAGTAGGAACAAAGGACACCTGTTGGATGGTGATAGATTGATTTGTTTCAGAGGTTCATCTGGAGTTTTAATGATAAAATATCTGGATATTCAGCCATTAAAAAGCATTTTTAAATGCCTTCTGGGCACCTAGCCTTATACTATGTATTAGGTAAGCAAAAATGAAAGCCTCCATCAAGAAGCACATAATGAAGAGAGAAAACTGATGTTCATATTCACAACTGTATTACAAATGTACATGGAGTATGATGACAGCAAAGGAGAGAACACTCAAATCTTCCTGGGAGGAAGTTTCTTAAAAGAGGCAGAATTTGGCCGGGCATGGTAGCTCACACCTATAATTCCAGCACTTTGGGAGGTCAACATGGGCAGATCATAAGGTCAAGAGATTGAGACCATCCTGGCCAACATGGTGAAACCCCGTCTCTACTAAAAATACAAAAATTAGCTGGGCTTGATTACATGCACCTGTAGACTCAGTTACTCGGGAGGCTGAGGCAGGAGAATTGCTTGAACCCGGGAGGCAGAGGTGTAGTGAGCTGAGATCATGCCACTGCACTCCAGCCTGGTGACAGAGCAAGACTCCATCTGAAAAACAAAAAGGCAGACTTTGAGCTAAGGCTTGAATGAGAGGTGGATGCTTACTTGCAGATAGCTAAAGAAAGGGGCAGCTGCAGGTCAGGGAAGTCATGGGAGAATGTTGAGCAAGGCAGGATCCATAGTCAGCTTGCATGTAGGAAGAATCACTCAAGGGTCAATGAAAGGATGGACTGGGACAGATCCTAGAAATTCAATACACTTACCAATTAGTGTTTCTTCCATGGCAGACGAAGATCTATTGTCAAAATTATGCAGGAAAATAACTGTGAGTTACCATTTGATTTGTTCCAGTGCTAATCTCAAATTGACTACTAATGACAACATTCTTAAGTGAGTGCTTTTATTACCAGAGATTGTAACTAGTCCCTCACCTGTATGCTTGTTCTTAATTGTGGCAATATCACTGAGCAGTACACCAGGCAACTGATTATTGTTTTAGAAGTTTTTGTCCATATTTCTTTCCATGTGGACTAAAGAGACTAAGAGGTGAGTTTTTGTTTTGTTTTGTTTTGTTTTTGAGACGAAGTCTCTCTCTGTCGCCCAGGCTGGAGTGCAGTGTGCGATCTCAGCTCTCTGCAACCTCCACCACCTAGGTTCAGGCAGTTATCTGCCTCAGACTCCCAAGTAATGGGAGTCCACCAGCAAGTTTCAGTGTTTTAGAATACCTTAGTCTGTGTAGATGACAGATGATAGGTTTTTTTGGTTCCAGATAATTAAAGAAACATTTGCTGCACATCTGTGAGCGAGGTTCTGCCCAGTAATAACAACATGCCTATGTGATTTAAGGAGTCCTAAAGGAAAGACAATGCAGACATGTAAACCTTGTGCATAGCAGGTTTTTCCCCAGGCTTGCCATTCTGGATGTAGCAATAACTAATATTTCTCAGGCCTAAGGCCCAACCGCTGAAATGTTTAGGGGGTACTCAAGAACGATCAAGAGTTTCAACCATTCTTGTCAACCCATAGATCCCCCATCCTGTCACCTGGGTTTGGCCCTTCCCTTTCCCCCAATGCCCCAGAGAAGAGAGCTGCTTTCTTCACTCAGGGCCCTCATGTCGTGAGCCTACATCACAGTTATACCACCTGGCAGGCCCAGTCAGTGCTGCGTAGAGACCCTAAGTACCAGGCACTTGGCCTGGAGCTTTCCTGAGAATCTTTCCAAGACCTGCCTGTCATTGGGCCACTGTTCCACGTGCATCCTCCTTCCCGTTCCCATTAGCAAAGAGGAGCCAAGGGAGACTTTCGGTTTGGGTTCCAGGACTGTATGTTCCCAGACCAGGTCTCCCTCCCCCTAGCTCCACTGGCTGCTACCAGGGCCCTCCACTGGTGAGAGTACCCCCACCTGCAACCCTCTCTCAGTGAATCCTTGACGCTGAGACCTCCTTGGAAGTGTTTTCCCAAAAGGAATAGGTAGCACTGTGCACTGGAGAGCTTGCTACAAGTCTTCTGCCCACTTCTGTGATTCTGTTTACCAGGCGAGGCCTCAGGTTACCATCAATTTTGCATCCTCTACAGAAGTTCCCATAGTGGGGAAGAGTAGTAAAATAGATGTAGAAGTAGCAGCCAGGGGGGAGGAGAAAAGGCTCATCACCTGTGTCTCATTAAGGAGGGACACTCTGGAAGAGGTCATGTCTCTGCTCGATTCTTTACAAGTGAGTGGAGTAGGCCATTCTTCCAGAAGGAACAGTGAAGCATATTCACAGAACTCTAAATAGTTCAGTAGTTCTGAAATGCAAATGATAAGCCTGCGAATAGCAAGAGATGAGCCTACAGAGACAGAAGAGAGGTATGGACTCTAAGAGGATGAGTGTATTTTGTTAACTACCTATTGAAAGTTTAACATTTGTCAGGAACTGGACCAGGCACGGTGCCTCAAGCCTGCAGTCTCAGCACTTTGGGAGGCTGAGGCAGGCAAATTACAAGGACAGGAGTTTGAGACCAGCCTGGCCAATATGGTGAAACCCCGTCTCTACCGAAAATACAAAAATTAGCCTGGTGTGGTGGCGTGCACCTGTAATCCCAGCTACTCAGGAGGCTGAGGCAGGAGAATCACTTGAATCTGGAAGGCGGAGGTTGCAGTGAGCCGAGATCGCACCACTGCACTCCAGCCTGGGCAACAGAGTGAGATTCCATTTCAAAAAATAAACAACAACAACAACAACAAAAAAAAATTGTCAGGAACTGCACTAAACTTTCACCTTTAATTCATCAAATCTGCACCACAACGCAGTGTGATAGGCCGATTTTACAGATAAGGAAATTGGAGATTAGAGAGGTTAAATAGCTTGTCCGTGGAAGAACTGGAACTCATTATACCCAGAGCTTTTATATTCCAATGCTCATGCTCATATTGCCTGCATTCTTGAGAATCATTGCTGTAGCAAACATGCACCACTGGAAAGTCTAGGACAAGGAAATGGTACAATTAAAGCAAAGCCATAAAAAGAAAAATGCCATAGTGGGAGTCTAGAAAGAAGAAAATGAGGAAAATTGACATAAAATTGGACTTTATTCTTTAACCATGATCAACTGGAAGAGGATTCCTACTTATTCTTTGGTGGGTGGATCATGAGGTCAGGAAATCGAGACCATCCTAACACTGTGAAACCCCATCTCTACTAAAAATACAAAAAATTAGCTGGGCATAGTGGCATGTACCTGTAGTCCCAGCTACTTGGGAGGCTGAGGCAGGAGAATCGCTTGAACCCAGGAGGCGGAGGTTGCAGTGAGCCGAGATGGCACCACTGCAATCCAGCCTGAGTGACAGAGCAAGACTCTATCTCAAAAAAATTATTTTTAAAATAGTTATGTCCAAATGGTATGTTCCATTTTTTGTTTTCAGTCCTTGTAGTTGGAGATATTTACGCCAACAGTTTCCTGAGAGATGTGCTCCTATGTCATTTTTTCATTCTGTTGGTGTCATACTACTCAATTTCAGCACTGGAAATTGAGGTCAGCAAATGGGAAATTACCACTTCAAGAAGAAATTCGGTCATGCAAGGTCCTAAAGATCATTTTTGCATATTAAGGAACTCAGAAGACAAACGAAATGGAACAAAAGTTTACCAGACTTTTAACCTGAATGCTTTTTGGATACTGTGGTGTTTTGTTTGTTTTTTCCTGTGAAGAAATTGAAATCTTGTAGAGCAAAGCTACAAAATAGGCTTTGATAGTCTACTTGGCCTTTTAAAGTGAAAACTTTGCTGATTTATTTTCAGAAGCATAAATAGTTTGAACTTCGGAAGTAAGAAGAAAAGTTGCTTGGGATTTTCTGGGTTACTATAACCATTGCTTTCTGCCTCACCCTTTCCTACATAGTACCTAGGAAATGATGATCTCTTTGGGTTCAGTGTATAAGTAAACTGCCTGAGTATAAGCTTCCTCTTCTGTCGCTTAATACATTAAACTTGCATTGCAATAACATGATACATGATTGCCCAAGTAAACCAGAGTAATATATTTTCTCATTATCACAGCTAGTATCACAGACTAATTCCTGGGAAAGACAGACCCTTGCCCTTGCTACATGCTCTGCCCTCCTCCATTTGAACCCCATCCCATTCAAAGTGTACCCTTCCCATTGACTGTTTTGGAAATTTAAGGCCCTGAAATCCACACCCAAACAACCTCAAACCTACTTCTAGAGCCCACGTGAGCCTTGTAGTCTTAGGCTCAAATAGTTAAAAGAAAAAAAAAAGGCAGGGGGGCAGGAGATTTGAGGGGCTGTTTCTGGAGCTTGGTATACAAAGTGGGTTATTTATAAGCCAGGTATGGGAGAAGGCAGCAGGTGGGCAGTGGGCTAGAGGCCAGCCATCTCTCTGTGTTACTACATTTGGGCCTAGTTCTTCATGGAACCCCAAAATTCCAAATTTGAACCTGGACTTCCAAGATGTTAGGATAGTATATCTGTCAAAAGAATAGAACATTTTATCATCTTATTGCCTTGATTTGTAACTTTTATAATATTTATACATTTGGCATGAAGATCTCCAATTACACTCTTGATCCAGCTCCTACAAATGTTAGGGGTAGGTCTGGGTGAACCCTGACCCTGAACCATTGAATCAAAGTCTCTCATCTTGCAAGGTGGAATTTAAGAATTGCAGTCTTAGTTTCTGCTGGTTGCTTGAACAGAAAACATCTAAACTTAGGAGCTGAGTCCCATAATTTATGAGGCCACCACAATGAAGGAATGTCTAAAAATTTTAAGATAAGAACTTTAGGAGTACCTTCATTTCTATTATGTCTAAGACATAGTTGCTCAGGTTTTCCTTAAATTCTCTAAGATGCCCCTGTATCCTTCCCATAAAGGCCCTCTCCTGGTTCACTATCTTGGAAGAGGTTTCTATTACTTACATCATGTAACTGATGTTTCTACCTAGATAACAAGAATTAAGGAATTCATTGCTTAACAGCCCAAAACATTATGTTGGAGGCTTTCAGTGTTGTCCATAAATTTGTGCCTGCCTATTCAAAATAGCAAAGACATGGAATGAACCCAATGATAGATTAGATAAAGAAAATGTGATACTATACCCCATGAAATACCATACAGCCAAAATAAAGGAATAAGATCATGTCCTTTGCAGGAACATTGATGGAGCTGGAAGCCATTGTCCTCAGCCAACTAATGCAGGAACAGAAAACCAAACACTTCATGTTCTCACTTACGAGTGGGAGCTAAACATTGAGAATACATGGACGCAGGGAGGGGAACAAAACACACTGGGCCCTGTTGGAGAGTGGGGTGTGGGGAGTTAGAGCATCAGGACAAATAGCTAATGCATGTTGGGTTAATACCTAGGTGATGGGTTGATAGGTGAGCAAACCACCATGGCACACATTTACCTATGTAATAAACCGACACATCCTGCACATGTATCTCAGTACTTAAAATTTAAAAAAATCCTTGTGCTTGCTATCTCACGCAGATCAAAGAGTCTACTTGGGTAACTCTGGTAAATGGCTAGCAGACTAAAAGAGCTGTACTAACCAGGCTTAACCAAATCCATGGTACCTACACGTTAAAAATTTTAAAAGTTCTTTACCAGTTTTCAGTTGTTATCTCTGTTTTATATTTGCCTTGAGGTTTAGAGCTGTTTTTCCCTGAGTTAATGGGGTGTATACATTTAGTTTTTAGTTTTCAAGACCTGCATAGAGAACTCTTTATGTAAAGGGCAGGTAGTAGGTAGGGAATTGCCTTGACGTCTTCTGGAGAGTTTTCAGGGAATGGACTCTGTCACCAACAGTGACCTGCAGCCTCATTTGCCTGTTTCTTAGAGAAGAGACTTTGACTGCACCAGTTCTTCTTTTTCCTCTCATCCTTCTTCTGCTTCCTCTCACCTCAGTGTGATTCAGCTCTGATTGAGGTTGTCAAGAAAAACACTTTGTTCAGAAGGTTAGTGGGGGAGAGGAGAGATCTGCCTCTGATTTCTGACATCAAATAACTTTTCGAGGTGCTTCTGCAGCACATTGTGTCCCTTCGAGACATATGTTAAAACAACACAATAACAAAGTGCTTTGTCATAAAGACCAAATAAGCAATAAATCATTAATTGCAGAAGTAGTATTCACGACTTTAAAATATACATGTAGTCTGAGATTTAATTTTCTAGAATAACATCACTAGTTATGACCTTGTTCCACAAAACTGGAAGTGCAAGGCTGGTACCCGAGATGAAGACAGAATTGGGATAGACTGTCCTGGGAGATTGTAGGTTTCTTGTCACCTGATGCATCTTTGTAGATTAACTTCTTCCTCCAAGAAGAAATAGAAGCCACCAGGAAATAACATTCTCACATGCTACTCTCTGACTCTAAACTTATATTCAGTGCCATCCATCCTGAATCCCTTCCTTCTTCCCCCTGTTTTCAACTGCCTGCCTACCCCAGAACCTGCACCAAAATCATAGTTGGTCTTAGGAGGTTGTGGTGGTAAATGAATGAAGGAAAATGCAAGATGGTGTTGCTGGGCTGAAGGAGTAGGCTTTCAAAGAGCTTAGGTGTATCCATGCCATGAAAGATGACTCAAACTTAGGAAGGAAATTCTTATACATGCTACAACATGGATGAACCTTAAAGACATTGTGTATGTAAAGTAAACTAGACACAGAAGACAAAGATTATATGATTCTACTTATATGAGGTACCCAGAGTAGTCAAGTTCATAGAGACAGTAGAATAGTGGTTGCCGGGGCCTGGAAGAAAGGGGGATGAGGAGTTATTGTTTATTCTCTCTACCCCTGCTTGCTCTGCTTAAGATTTCCCATTTCTCAAAAAGTTCAGAACATGTGCTGTGGAACTGACCCTTCTGGCTTTTATCCCCAATTCTCTTGCACTATAATAGAGCAGTCTTGGGTTGAGGATGTCTTTATAGTGGCACACAGTTTGCATGGGATTCTAAGGGCTCATTGGATACTTGAGCTTTGAGGGAAACTGCTGTGGGGCCAGCCCTGAAGTCAAGCTGCAGAAACTTCAGAAGCAAGCTGCTTCCTGCTGCCCGAGAAGGCTAGCCTTCCCCGAAGTTCCTTTGTTCCACTCAGATCACATGGTGGCTTTCTTGGTCCCTTGGATTAAAGCCACAGTCCTTGCAGCAGCCTCCCAGGCCTGGCTCCCTCCTGCCGCTGCACCACTCTCCCACCCTACTCCACTCCAGCTGCAATGGCACCTCCTCAATCACCAGCTGTGTTCCCATGTCTTGGCCTCTGCATCTGCTCTTCTCCCTGCCTAAAGCGTTCCTCCCCGAGAGGTCCATGTGGCTTTCTTCAGCTGATACCTTCTCAATTACACTTTCCTTGACCACCATATTTAAAATCAGAAGACCCCTAACCTGCCACTCTGTGTTATCCTCCCCTTCTTTGTTTCTCACTGTCTTTCACACTATTTTACTTATTATGTATGAGCATTTCCTTAGAACAATGTGTGGTGTGTGTTACACATTCAGTAAATACTGAATAAATGACTAAAGGGATGAACTAGTACTTTGCTTTCCAGAAAAGCTAGAAATCATATAGTTACACAAAAAGCTCTCTCCCTTTAGAATGAAATTGTAAATGGAAGCCATATAGGTCTACAATAATCCCAGAATTCTGTGGCAACCAGAGGATACTAATCCAGATTACTGGCAATAGTCCTAAGGCCAACGTCACTAAACTTTCAAGTGAACCACAACAAAATAAGCCTGTCCTTTCCAGAAAATTCACATCCTTTGGGATATCAATGGAATCAATCACCACATCAAGTATAACTACCCAGTAATATGAATACCAAAGGCTGCTTACCATTTTCCTTAGCAAATAAGATTAAGGGAAGATGGAAAGCACCCTTACAATTCATTAAAGCTGTAATAGAGGCCAGGCATGGAGGTTCACTCCTGTAATCCTTCCTAGCCTTGTGGGAGCCCAAGGCAGGCAGATCACTTGAGCCCAGGAGTTCAAGACTAGCCTGGGCAACATGGTGAAACCCCATCTCTACAAAAAATACAAAAATTAGCCAGGCATGGTTGCGTGTGCCTGCAGTCCCAACTATTCAGGAGCCTTAGGTAGGAGGATCACTTGAGCCTGGAAGTTCAAGGTTGCAGTGAGCCGATTGAACCACTGCACTCCAGCCTGGGTGACAAAGTGAAATTCTGTCTTTTAAAAAAAAAACTGTTATAATTAACTTTTACCATTCGCCAAATACAACATTGGTGGATAAGGTCGTTTAAATCTCACCACCCAGCTAGTAGACATAATAAACTCCAGAGAAACCTGGGGTACAAAAAAATCTGCCCAAATTTATGCTGCCATAAGTGAATCAGACTTAGGTTTTCTAAATCCAAAATCTAAAGCCTTTCCGTTATGCTACATTGCCTCCCTACCTAGTAAAATCAGAACACTTGGGGTTTGCTTTTGCTGATTCTGAACTAGATTTGAAATTACCATGCCTCTATAACTGCTTTCTACCTAGATTATTAAAACACTGACTACAGCAATGGAACTTTTTCCACAGTAGAGGGAAATGATATTTTAAAGGTTGCTTTCTTATCCAATTCATTTTTGAAAATCATTTTGCCTTATCACTGGGTAAAATCTCTAAGCAATAAAAGAAATGCAATGAAGGGAATAGGCAACGTTTTATAAAATGTGCTTTGCATCTTGATAACAACGTGATTTATTTATTACTTGTGATAAATGTGAAAATCTATTGCATTGGTGGAATTCATGAATAGGACAGTTTGGGGAATGTAAAGTTTTGCTTCTAGCATTCATCTGATTGACTACCTTGTTGAAATGTAGAGTAGGACCTCAGGGCAGTTTTGCAAATGTAATTAGATTTGTGGTTTATTAAAGCATAGATTTGCCTTTCTCCAACATATAATATATTTTCAATAATAATCCAAGCTCTGGGAGACTCTAAAAGAGATTGGAAAGAAAGTGATAATATTTTATTAGTGTGCATCAGAGGAGAAAGACTTATCTATCTTACAGCAGCCAATGTTATAATTTAATTCCATTTTTTTCCAAGATAAACTATATCCAAAATAACTCTAGCTAATTTTAGCTCAAATAAGTTGTTAAATTCCTTTCCCACTTTATGTGTCGTGCTGAGTTACGCATATATAGCATTGCTTTGTCTCTTAATTAGCAATTTCTCTAGTATGCATGATGACTGGCAGCTGTGATTTAATCAAGTGAATCTCAGCATCCCCTGATGACTGATATAATCTGAATTTGTATTCTATTGTGTATCTCCTTCTATTTGGAAGGGAGAATCCAGGCCCTTTAGCAAACAAAAAGAAGCCTGTCTATCTGGAGCATAAAAAGATGGCGGGAGGGGAACAAGAAATGCTTAGAGAGGAAGGCAGGGCCAGCCAGCATAGGACTTGCAGCCCATGTGAAGAATTTGAGAAGAGTTTTATCTTTCGTGAATGGAAACAGACTGAAGAGATTTAAGCAAAAGGGATAGGGTGTCATTTGCAGTTTTTAAAAATACAGCTTGCCTGCTTTGTGGAGAGCAGATTGAAAGGGTCACGATGATAGCAGAGACATCAGTTAGGAGGCTGCTGTGTAGTCAGGACAAGAAAGAATAAGAGAGGAGCAGAGGAGAGGGGAGGAAGAAACACCCAAGATCTGCATGACAAGCAAAATGTCCTAGATTTGATGATGAGTGAGATGTTGAATTTCTGGCTTAGGGGTGTGGATTTTTAGTAACAAAATGGAGAAGTGGGTTTGAAGGGAAGATTAACTTCATTGTTGGCCATTCTGTTTGAGATGTCTGGGAGACATCAGGAAGAAATGAGCAGTTAGACATACAGTCAGATATGTGAGCAGGAACTAGGAAGAGAGGTTTGATGTAGAGATAAATGATGGGGCGTCATCAACATGAAGATGTATTAAAGTAATGAGATTAGGTGAAACTGCCTAGGGAGAGAATTGTGGAGTGAAAAGAGAATGAGGCCCTGAGAAATGATGTTCAGAGGTGGGTATAGGGGGAAGATCCACAGGGAAGTTGATTTTGTAAATTACATCTATGCAGCTATTCATTTAACAAGTGTGTCTGACATGCCTTATTATGCACCATTGAAGGTACTGGGCACACCAAGATGTACAAGAACTAACACCTGACCTAAGAAAGTTTGTGCTGCAGTGAGACAGTCATAAAAAGAAAGCCTTACAATCAGCACAAGACATATTGCAGCACTTATGATGCACAAAGCAGTGGTGAACCTCAGATGGAGTTAGATAGGAAGAAAGATCAAGAAGGCTTTTTAAAAATTCTGTTAGGTGGGTGTTACAAGAGGAATAGGAATTCTTCAGACCAGTAAGGTGGGGAAGAGCATTCGCTGTAGAGGGAACAACAAAGACAAGAAAGGCTGAGTCAGCATACCACTCTCAGGAAATAAAAGGACACCAGTGTGGCAGAAAAACCCACATGTGGAATAGGTGAGGAAAGCAGGACAGGAGGTTGGTAACAGGATCTTCAGAACCCAGAGTCGTGGCTGGCAGGAGGCAGGAACTCAGGAAATACTTAGTGAATATATGATCAAATGTCCGTCTCACAGAACCATTTCTGGTGGCCACAGGTAGAGTACTGTGGCATGAAGAGAAAGTAGAGGAAGACTGGCAGGTCCTGCAGAACCCGTGGAGTCATTAGGGCTTGCGTGGAGGGAGGACAGAAAGACGGGGGAAAGAGAAGACAAGGTATTGGAAGATCATTTAGCTATCCTGAGTATCAATATTCTACCTACAAAAAATACTTAGAACCTTCAAGGTTTAAGAAAAACTTTATTTCAACAGACATTTGCTGAAGGTATGTTGGGAATTAAGAGCTGAGCTTGTTGCTGGAGATCACTGAACACAACACATCAGGTGTGGAGAGAGCATACCCTTAGCAAGGAAGATGGTTTGAACAGTTTATCCTTGCTATTGACTTAGAAAACCTTTTCTTCTGATACTTCTCATCTTTTAGAGAAAGTAAAGGATATTTTTTAGACTGCTAGATTTAGAACACAGATATTTGTTAGTTTGTGTGTTTACTTCATTGTCCTAGTTAAGAATTATATAGTTGCATTTTCATTATTCTCCAGCAACATGGGATTATTTTCCAGAGATACGCAATAGTTGATTCCTATTCACAGTCACAAGTCTGTTGTAATCACGAAGGACTTCCTATCAAGCATCTTTAAAAGTTACCTTTTAAATATTTTTTATCATACTATTTCTGTCTGAATGAAAATGGAAGAAGAATTTATAATCAGATCTTTCCCTGTTTGTATCTTCCTCACCCTAGTTCAGATTTGCAACCATATTCTTCTGAGCCATTGCTCTTGTTCCTGCCAGTCCTGAATCCAGAGATACCATGTATTGACAAGCAAAATAAATTGAGAGATTAAGGGTAGGGAGATGGGAGGTAGAAATAAAACATAGGATCAAATTCTTCATTTTTTGATTTGATAGTTCAGAGAAAATGGCATCGTGCCGCCTCAGCTCCCCCAAGTGAATCAGGCTTTGATGCCAAATTACTTGGAAATATTTTGCCTAGATCCAAAGGCCTAGCCCCAGCAACATATCCATTTGGCTCCAGCATTCTGTTCTTCTGGACCATTAAGAAACTCCACCAAACTCATAAAGACCACCCTTAAAATCCCAAGAGTTGTAATCCTGTACAGATCCTCATTTTCATGTAGTATATGACTTATTTGCAAAGACCTTTCATTTCTATTCTCATTTATTCCTTCCAAGGCTCTCTTACAGAGGTGAGTTTACACTGTTTTATAGATAACTAGACACTGGGAAGGTTAAAGACTGAGCCAAGCCTTGAACCCCACATTGATGATTGTGCACTGGAAAACTCTTTCCACCTCAGTGTGGTCATAAGGTCAGGTTCACAACCCAGCATCACATAGGCATATCACATCACCAAGAGTCCTCTGAGTTCTTTGTCATGATCTGTGCTCCATGAGCCTTAAATGTCTGGTGCTAACCGGTCATTGCTGTGCTCATCCATGTTTCCTGCCCTGTGACATTTGTGGGAATAGTTGAAGAGAGTAGAATGGGATACTGGAAAAAGATATGTCTCAAACAGAAACTACTTTAAATCAACCGTGTTTACAATTATGGGTTTCATGGGAAAGTAGAATGGTTTCTGAACTCAGGGATGTGAGAAAGTCAGTTGTGACTCTGGTTGATGAGATTAAATGACCCAGGCCAGGACAAGACACCCAGGCAGCCCTTTCTCCTCCAGAATTCTTTTCTCACACAACTCTGTTTAGAGTCTGGACAAAGGAGGCAAAAACAAAAACAAAGCAAAAGAGAAACCCCACCTCCCCCAGTGCCTGTCCTTGTTTGCTTTTCTGCTTCCACAGAGACTAGAAGAAGATTACAACACACACCAAAGCCCATAAAGCCCATAAGCCTCATGGTAATATCAACACCAAGTGTTTTATGTCCAGGCAGGGAGATGGGTAAGATGTAACCTTGGGGAAAACAGAGCCAAAGATGAATGGAGGGAAAAATTCTATACAAAGAAGTTTTCTTTTAAAAATCCTTTTTCAGACACTGTCTTCTATCTTTTCCTCCTCAATGCTGTGTCTCTCTGCCTTCCAATTCACACAGTGGTGAATTGATCTTAGTTTTAAGATCAGGGATTGTAGAGATGGAACATTCCTTTTTAATGATGCCCTTAGAGTCAAACAGGGGCCTCTTTGCTATTTCCAGCTGAGCTCACCCCTCCTCTTTTCCTGGAACTTCTGAAAGGGCCCCAGAATCAGCCTATGTGATCTGCTGCAACATTAGATTGAGAGGAGGGTTTACTTTTCCCATAGATCCTGATTCATACAGGACAAAAGAATTCCAACAAAATAAAATGTTATTTTTAAGCAGTTTCCAGTAAGGACTTTAAATGGTTTTCATGACAAACCGTATCAGGGGTTTAGAATTAATCTCAAGAAGAACATAGATCCTCATCCCTTTCCATCAAAATCCTTTTCTCCTGATTCCTAAGTTATGTACGTCACAGTGGGCATTCTCTCTGTCCAGCTCATTAGAGCACATGAAATCACACACACTGTGCTAATGGTAGTTGTATCTCTGTTATGAAATTTTACTGCTATTTGTAAAATGACAGCCAAAAGACTTGCATATGCTTTTTCCCCAGTATATACTTCTGTAAAGTAGAAGCATGTTAGTACTTTTTATTAGAATGATCAACATGTATCAATAAAAATTATATCAAGGGATTCAATAAGAATCCCTGTTATAACAAAGAAACCCCAGATGCATTCAAGGACTGCCTGGTTGAAACACTCCAGACCATTTTACATGTTTGAGAGATTAAATAATTCTCCTTCATTGTGTAACCTTGTAACATTCAAAGAATGCCTGGTTGCTAATTTTATTATACTGACAGTACAGTAATGAAGGGGCAGCATTATCTGTGTCTTATAGAAAGAGTACAAAAATTAAATCATTTGCCTCAAGTTTCACAGCTAGTAATAGAAAGCTAATACTAAATCCAAAGTGCAGAAACAAAAAATTAGACAAATCTGGCCACCTATCATTGTAAGCCCCTGAGGCTTCAGGCAGTGTAGAAAAAGAAAAGAGATTAGTTTACGTATGTTAGAATGACTTCACGATGCCTGCAGAACCACGTTTCCAGCCTCACTTGGAGAAGGACTTTGTCACAGAGATTTTACAGATTGGCACCATCCCGTACAAAACTCTCTTCATCAGTTGCCTCAAATTCTGCTCCAACCCACGTCATGTTATAAAAGGAAGAGGTGTGTGGTCTGAGGCAGAAGACAAGCCAGTATAGGGGCTGAGGTTTCTGATGTTCGCCATCAGGCAATTTCATGCTGCATAACACAAAGCCATTTCCATTCAAAAATCTCTCACTATTCCAGATTTCCAGAATTTCAGAACATTTAAATCAGTGTTTCAGGATTTGGTGCCTATACATTACAAAGTCCTACAACACATACATTTTATTCACCAAATGGGAAAAATTAAGTAAGAAGGCACTAAAAAAAAAAAAAAAAAAAAAAAAAAAAAAAAAAAAAAAAAAATGCAGCTGAATAAAAGTAAAGACCTTTATGTAATCACAAAGCCATTAAGTTTCATGTGCATTCTTTATGAGAGACAAGGAAGTGAAACATATTAGTTTTTGCCTTTGAACATAGTTTACAACAATTCTTTGACTTTTTGGCTTCTCAGTGGTTCATTTTAGACTGCTACTATTAACATTCCCTCACTCACTGATTATTCTTAAACTTACTCCTGAGCTACTGTTAAATGCCAAAAATTGCAGCCCCAGCATATTCTTCCAGAAAGCTTTGGCTTGTAGGAGCCTGACAAGATTATTCCCTACTCCCACTCCTACAGCCCCTGTACATTAAACCTACCAAGTGGTCACTCGCAGGGAACCCATCAATCCTCTGTGCCATCTGTGAAAGACAATCGGACAAGAGTATAGGCAAGTGCATGTGGGATCGGGTCTTGATTTTTTATAAAACATCACAGACAGTCTTCCATCCCCCTTTCCTCATCGTGAACCTGCCATGAATTTTTAAGGTGCATTCCTCCACTACCACCACCTCCACAGCTACAATGCAGAAGTGAGCATCGATAGACATAAACCAGCCAGCACATGGCATCTCTCTGGCACCATGATTGCTTCAAGGATGTCTGTGGCACCTTATTTAGTCCAAGTAGAGCGAAGTTCAGGACTTTGGTTTCAGTAGTTGGAATAGTACCCTCTTCTTCTTGACAGTGGGGTGTATGGATGTGAGGCTTAGAACTACTGCAGCCCTTTTGTGGCAATAAGGGAAGCCTGCTTGAATGAACAAAGAAACAGAGCTAAGAGAATTGCAGAGAAATGGAGCTGGAGTCCTGGTCAATCCACACTGACCTACTACTGGCCCTTTCATTTATACACAAATAATTTTCTATTGTAATTTGGTCAAATTTGAGGTTGTTTTCTGCTAATATAGAACCAAAAGCATGCTGGTTAATATGATTACACATTCACATTTCTTGACCATTGAAGAAATTTTTCCAGAATTGGTTACCCTTACACAGCCAGCAGTCCCACCACCAAAAAAGAAAAGTAAGTTCAATCTTTCCTCCAGGAAAGGGTCTCAAAGGCCTAAACCACATGTAGCCCTCATATACATTTAATAGAGGAAATAATAAAGGAAAAAGGAAAGGGCAAATCCAGGTCTGGGAGACTTTCCATGGGAAAATGACAAAGTCTGGCTTCCTCAGTCTCAGCCTCACTCTTATGACTTTACTAATTCTTTGTCCTCATTTCCCGTCAACTGGTGCTGCTCCTTCTCCATGGGCTGCTTGCAGTGTTGTCATTTTGCACTTTCCCTTAAGTCTTTGTTCATGGCATCCACCACTATTCAAGGAGCAATTTTTTTTTTTTTTTGTCAGACTGAGCTTAAATGTCAAGATTGTTTTTGTTTCCTAGAAATTTCCAGATTCAAAAGAACAAGTCACAGGTAGTCAAAGCTATACAGTTCTAATGTTGACCATGGCTTATAAACACAATGAACAATTTGGGACAAACTACTGACCATCCTTCTAAAACACGGAGTGACCCTTGACAAAATTCAACCTTAGTTCTCAATGCTCTTGTGTATATACAGATACTCATTGCTTTAGTTTACCATTTCTTCAAATCCTTAAAAGTAGAAATAATCAAATATACTACCAAAAAATTTAGCCAGTTGTTAAAAAATCGTAAGAGGATCAAATGAGAAAATACATGGAAAGTCTTTAGGAAAAGCTTAAAAATGGTAAGAATGAACAAAAACTATTGGGAATCATTGTAATTTATTATTGTTGGATATCCTGTTGTTAGGATTAAAGTAAAAACATCAAATATTACAATGAGACAAGTTCCCTGCAGACTCTTTAGTTCCATCAGTTGTCACTGATAATTTGGATAAGCCTAATTATTCTTTACAAAAAACAGATAATTCCAGATTAATGTTGCATGCAGATGTTTCCAGTATCATTTTAAATAAATTCTAGATGTTTTTGTCAACATGCCAAGGATGTTTAAGCAGAGGAAATGTAGGAATTTAGAGATATTAAGGTTTTGTACAGCTATCTTCATCTTCTTTGCATGAAAAAAGAATCCAATGCCTTGCACTGCTCTTTTGCATTCTGTGTGAACTGTACATCCATCAAGAGGTAAAAAAAAAAAAAAAAAAGAGTCACCTCGAAAGATGTAAAGATCATTCACATATTGCAATATATATGTTTACCATTAAAAACAAATCCCTCCCCAAACCAAATTAAAATCATTAAAAAAGAAAATCCCCAAACCAAGGAACACAATTGGCAAGAATATAAACAGAGCCTGGTTTGTTTTTCCAGTTTCATTGATGATATCCCCCAGTTCTGTTCTAACAGTCATTTCAACCAACTCTTACTTTTGGTTAACAAATAAAAGGCTAGTTTAGAAATCTGGCTCACAGCTTTCAATGGAGCTTTTCCACAGCTTTCTGTAGCTGCTTTATCCCTTTGACACACCAAAAGGAAAACAAAAGTCTACATGAGAAATTTAAATAAAAATTCTTAAAATCTCTGGAAGAGTTAAAGCCTCATAGAAATTAGTATTCCCATTTTTCTCACTGATGTGGCAGACCCTGGACTGGCTTATTTAGAATCTATTCCAACCTCCTCCTTCTGGGCCTTTCTGGGCAGCAGAAGCTACCAAAACCCAAGCTCCCTTGCAGTGAGGGTTCCAGATTGACTTATGCTCCACTTGCTCACGACTTGAATTTGGAGCTCAGTAAGTCTGGAGCTGGTCAGTGTGATACCAGCACAGCCTTCTGCAGTGGGCTTAAAGGCTTAACAGTGCTGTTCTCTACCCCACTCTCTCATTCCTCAAAGGATTTTGACTGAAAATATAAATCCTAATTTTATACACATAATGAAGGAATAACTAAGAAAAGAGAAGGTCTAGGGAAAAAAATCCTATTCTAATTTAGAAAATTCAGATACTATTACTGATCTTTCACCTATTCTCTAAACAGTCTACGCAGTGCATAGGCA
>PVKP010010050.1:0-65961 GCA_004027715.1 Plecturocebus donacophilus
CTCATCTTTAATTTTTCATTTATGTTTTGAGATAGGATCTTGCTTTCTTGCTCAGGCAGTAGTGTAGTGGCATAATTAGGGCTCACTGCAGCCTCAAACCCTTAGGCTCAGAAGATCCTCCTGCGTCAGCTTCCTACATAGCTAGGACTACATGCATTTGTCACCACACCCAATTACATTTTTTTTCCCACATTCTGTAGAGAGGAAGTCTCACAATACTTCCCAGGCTGGTTTTGAACTTCTGTCTTCAAGCGGGCCTCAAGTGATCCTCCTTGGCCTTTTAAAGCACTGGGATTACAGGCATGAATGACCACACCAGGTCTTTTTTTTTTTTTTTTTGTGAGACAAGGTGTGGCTCTGTTGCCCAGGCTGGAGTGCAGAAGTGTGATCTCGGCTCGCTGCAATCTTTGCCTCCTGGGTTCAAACCATCTTCCCACCTGAGCCTCCCAAGTAGCTCTTATAGGCATACACCACTATGCCCAGCTAATTTTTGTATTTTTGATAGATATAGGGATTTGCCATGTTACCCAAGCTGACCTCCAACTCCTGGGCTCAAGAGATCCTCCTGCCTTGGTCTCCCCAACTGCTAGGAATACAGGCATGAGCCACTGTGCCCAGCTCTCCAGACTTCATTTTTAAAAAGAATAAGTTTTGTTTTTTCTTTCTAATTATAAAACAACATATGCTTGTGGTAGACAATCTAAGAAATACACAGACATAAAAGAAAGAATCAACTGTAATCCCACTAACCACTCTTGCTGTTTGATGAATATTTGAATATTTACTGAATGCTGACTAGCTGAGGCACCCTAACAATTCTAAGGCACAAGCAGTAAAATTACTCCCCTTTAATTAATGAAAGAACCAAGAATCAGAGAGGTTACGATTTGCCTGAAAACACACAGCTGGCATGTTGTAGAGCCTGGGTTTGAACCTGGTTCTGTATCCCAATTTTCTCATAATGTTTTATTTGTCTCGGTATTTGTCTTGATACCAGAGATGATGCTACATCATCAAACAACCCCAATTTTCAGTTGGGGAATACTTCTAAGCAAAAAGATATTGCTTGGAGATGTTTCAAAAACGTATTCTGTCTTTCAGGTCTTGTCACAGTTATTGCAATTTTGTAAAATCATTCATTGCAAAAGTGGTGTTTTGATTCTTTGCCCTTTCCCGCAACCAGAACAGAAAGCAACTTCCCTTCTATCATTTGGCCTGAGGCTTCTTTCGGCTTCTGCTCAAGGCAGGCTGTGGTTAACACTCATTGCTTAACCTCTTCCTCCTGCATGTCTCTCTGAAGTAATAAATTTTTGTTTTGACACTTTGGACATACTGAACCCTAAAAATCCAGCCAATAAGGAGCGGCCCAGAAAGAGAGTGCCAGAGTCTAACCTGAGCTTTAGGGAGGTTAGTTTTGTAGCAGTGCAAAGGCTGGCTTGATTAGAAGGTCTTAGAGTCAGAGAGATTGGTTATCCCTTCTAAAAAAAATGAACAAATGACATGGGTAACAACCTTATCCCATTCATAAGCTTCACCATCTGTCACCACATCTCTGCATCCAGCCCCATCCCTGAATTCCTCATCTGACCCTCACTTCATCCTGACATAAAGGAGATTACTTGCACAGATTATTTGGTGATTTTTTAAAAGCTGAAAATTTAATAGTTTATTCTTTACAGTAATGAATTAAGTGTGAATGCTAAAATATCACTGGTACTAAAATTACCTCAGTAAAATATCATGTACCTAATACCCAATCCTGACTACCCGGTTTTGTTCCCCAGCCAGTCTAGCCCTGACAGTTTTAGACACTTCCTGCACATCCTCCACCATTAACCAGCTCTAGCTCTTCCTGGTAACTCTCCAATGGCTCTCAAGATAGAATTGCCATTATATGTGGAAACTTCGGTTGTTTATCTTTATTTTTATTTGTATTTATTTATTTTTGAGACAGAGTCTCACTCTTGTAACCCAGGATAGAGTACAGTGGTGCAATCTCGGCTCACTGCAACCTCTGTCTCCAGGTTCAAGCAATTCTCGTGCCTCAGCCTCCCAAGTAGCTGAGTTTACAGGCATGTGCCACCATGCCTGGCTAATTTTGTATTTTTAGTGGAGATAGAGTTTCACCATGTTGCTCAGGCTGATCTCAAACTCCTGACCTCAGGTGATCTGCCCAGAGATCAATTTTTTAAAATTCTGCATATGAGTGAGAACATGTGCTATTTATCTTTCTATGTCTGGTTTATTTTACTTAACATAATGTTTTCCAGATTCATCCATGTTTTTTTTTAATGTTAGGATTTTATTATTTTTTTATGGCTGAATAGTATTCCATGGTGGGGTGTGCGTGTGTGTGTGTGTGTGTGTGTGTGTGTGTGTGTGTGTGTGTATAACATTTTCCTTATTCATATTCATCCATTGTTGAACATTTAGGTTGATTCCATATCTTGGCAATTGTGAATAATGCTGTAGTAAACCTGGGAATACAGATATCTCTTCAATTTACTGATTTCATTTCCTTCAGATATATACCTAGTAGTGAGATTGTTGGAGCACATAGTAGTTCTATGCTTAATTTTTTGAGAAACTTTAATACTGTTTTCCATAATGGCTGTACTAATTTAAGCAAGCCGTCTGAATTCAAATCTCATCTTTACCACTTTGTGTGTGACTTTGGGCAAATTAATTTCCCTGGGCCTCAGTTTCCTTGTTTACAAAATAGAGAAATAGTATCTATTTTATAAGGTTTTTGTGAGATCAAATACTTGTAAAGCTAATGCTTATAAAGCTCTTAAAATACAGCCTGGCATATTGTAAGCACATTGTAAATGCTTGCCATAAAGACAAGTGCAGCTGTCTGTTCATCTTGTCATCTCAAGGGTCAGTGGTCAAGATATATTTCTTAAAAATTATTTTAAATTTTGTTGATTTTCCTGTTTTATTTATTGGCACTGCAGAGTAATTTTTGTACATGCACAGTAGTTTGTTTACAAATTATATATTAAGTAGATTTGTATGGGCTTATCTAGAAATCTTAATAACCACTTACAGCACTGTGTATAGTATACATATCTTTTTTTATTTATATGTATATTTGCATGCACATACACAAACACTTTTTGCAGTAGATTTTTGGACACAGATTTTATATACTACATCCAGTTTATTGTATACATTTATTTTTCTTCTATTTATTTTTCATTTTCCAAAGATTAGGCTCATAAAGCATTGTCAAGACTTGAGGTGGCCTTGAATAGCATGCTAGAATTTTGTATTTTATTCCCTGCATTATAAGGAGCAGCCCAGAAAGGAAGAGAGTGCCAAAGTATAACCTATGTTTTAGCGGGGGTTAATTTTGGAGCAGTGCAAAGGCTGGCTTGATAAGGAGATCTTGGAGTCAGAGAGACTGGTTAAAAGAATAACTCAGTCTGAGAACTCGAGGTGCTGGACAAGAGGAATACATGTAAGAAGAATCTGGGGATAGAATCAAGAGGACTCAAGAATGCAATGGTGAGAGAAATGGAAGAGAGAATTCCAAAGGCTTTCAGTTTCGGTTGATGAGAGGCTGGTGAAACCATTAGGAAAGATAGCCTTTTCAATTACTTCCTAATTACAGAAGGGATTCAAAATTTTCAAGGAGAGTTAGAGATGAGACTATAAAAAGTCAGACTACACAGCAAGCTTCTTCCTCAGCTCAAAAAACTTGGCATCTGAACCTAAAACTAAACAAAGTTGAAATCTTTTGTTAAGAAAAAAACAACATATTTGGTTGATAAAGATTTTTACTGATGATTCATTTGACCATGATAATCAAACACGTTAAGTGTTCCATTCCAGGCAGTATCAGGCAGAGGCTAAGTCTGTGAAGCAACACACTTTTTCATCCCTGCAGATGTGAAAGTTTATCTTTTCCAGTAGAGCAGCCAGAGCTCTGCAAAGAAACAAACAAGGCCACAGGTGCCCCAACTACATCCTTTCCAAGATGCGAATGCTTTCCACTTTCACCCAAGACTCAAAGCCTGTGTGTTCAGTATGCAAAGAACAAGATGACAACATGCCTTGGTCCAAGACTGCATGGGCAGCCAACTGTGCAGCAGGGAGTGGCTGAGGCCTCCAGCGTGGAAATGGTGTGCTCTTACTAAACCACACTTCTCTCCCACCTCCCTCCCAAACACTCCAGCTCACATAGGGAGAGTTTCTGAGAATGAGAATGAGGCTTTTCTATGTTGTATCTGTGGGTTCTAGTACCGTGTTTTCTAAGTCAGAAATCCAGATGCATGACAAATACAGTGGTACTAATGGCAACTAAGGAACAGATTTTTTTAAGACACTGGGCAAAACCTAGAGTGTGTAGTTGCCACAATAAAAATATATCATTTAAAAGACTGATTCCACAAATATTTATTCAGCACCTACTAGGTGTCAGGCACTGTTGTAGGCACTGGGTAACAGAGTGGTAAAGAAAACATACAATATGTTATGTAATGGGAATGGACGCCCCACTGGGCAGTGTGTTGGGACTTAGGATCAGGTCTATCAAGTTAAAGGTATGACCCAGTGAGAACACGATTGGGCAAGTAACAGTATTGCAGATTTTTAACTTCTACTTGAATTTCAATAGTAAAATCCCTTTCAATAGTAAGATCCCTCTCCTAACATTGGACGTTGCCCTCATTCCCTTCTCTTCTCCTCCCCCATTCACCACACACTTGGAACTCCTTGCACACAGAACCTTTTGCTAGTCCCAGTATATGCCAGACTCTATCCCGGCCCTATGCCATTACATACACAGTTCTCTGTGATGGAACACTCTTTCCCTTCTTAATTTCCTGGGAAAACAGTGACTCTTCTTCAAAGAATCAGCTCAGAAGCTACTTCCTCAGTTAAATTCCCTGTGACTTCTCTGGGCAATGTGTGGTCATGTCCTTTTGCCCTTGCAGGGCTCTAGGCATATATCTCTGTTAGTTCCCTTATCATTCTGGGTGTTTTTTTTTTCACTGTTTATGCATCTATAAGCCCTGGGGCAGAGTCCTCATTTTATCTATCTATGCCTCTGAGGCCTCGCATCTGTGCCTGGAAGAGGCCTTCAGTGAAAGTGTGCTGAGCGATTGACTTGCCTTCTGAAATACCAGGAAGGTATCTACATGACTCTAAGGCTTTCCTGTCTGCCAAGCACCCACCACTGCCACAAAAAACCCATTTGTCCTTGCTAGAGATTCTCCCCAGTGCTCACTTCTTGGCTTGAAGGCACTGAGACTTCTCTTAGAATCCAAATATTAAGCTATACATAGAGCATTGGATGGACAGCATGGAGAACTATACAGTCTCCTAGGTATCCACAGGGCTTGAGGGGAAAGTTTGGCTCCAGAAGTCCTCATGAATACCAAAACCCTCAGATATTCTATTTATTCCCTTATATAAACCTAAGCACATCCTCCTGTGTACTTTAAATCATCTCTAGATTATCAATTATACCTAATTCAAATAAATGCACTGTAAACAGTTGTTATACTATATTTTAAAATTTGTGGGGTTTTTAATTTTTTGTTTGTTTTTATTTGTTTGAAACAGAGTCTTGCTCTGTCACCAAGCTGGAGTACAGTGGCTCAATCTCAGCTCACTGCAACCTTTGCCTTCCAGGTTCAAGCAATTCTTATGCCTCAGCCTCCCAAGTAGCTAGGACTACAGGCACATGCCACCATTCCCAGCTAATTTTTGTATTTTTGGTAGAAGTGGGGTTTTGCCATGTTGGCCAGGCTGGTCACTCCTGGCCTCAAGTGATCCACCCACCTCAGCCTCCCAAAGTGCTGGGATTACAGATGTGAGCCACCACACCTGACCTAAATTTGTGTTATTTTTTGTTATTGTGTTATTTAAAATTTTTTTTTCTGAATATTTTAAATCTGTTTTTAGCTTAATCCTCCGATTTGGAACCTGTGGATATGGAGGGATGGCTATGTTCTATTTTGAATTCACCCTGCAATTAGTTCTGTGACTTGGCCAAATTATATCACCTATCTAGATCTGAGTTTCTTCGTTTATAAGGTACAAGTCCTACTCAATCCAGAATGGTACATAGGTTTTTTTTCTCCAGTGCTAATTTCAGTGGTGAAATTAACGGAGCTCTGCTGAAAATTGTGAAGCTTAGGTCAGGAAAGACACTCCGCTAGAAAGAATATTGTGACTAGTCATTTCTGTCCATTTAGCATAGAAGTGGGGAGTGGGTTGCATCTGCCTTGCGTCTGCTGACACTCAACTGGGTAGGTCTTTCAGTTCCTTTTAGCACAAACATTCCACATTTCATGATCCATGTAAGATTATATGTCAAGTCAGTTCAATTTTACTCCAGAGGCATGTGTCAAGCATCTGCTGCATACTATGCCCTAAACAGTGTGAAATAAAAAGAAAAAATAATGCATGGTTCTTGCTCGTAAGGGACTCAGGGGTGATTAGTAGAGGTAGGAGATAATAAATGTTAATAGATAATAGAAATCGAGGCTCCATCAACAAATGGAGGAGCTGGGTCTCAGATTTATTTGAGTCCTAGTACTTTATTCTTTTCCACTATATCTTGCTACCTTCATTTAAGGGTAGTGAGAAGGGAAGGAAAGGGAGATACTGAACTGAAGACTTAGATGTTTTCTACATTGGGTGCATCATAGCAGAGGCCCATGATATTCAGTGGACGGTGTTAGAAACCTGGGAGGAAAGGGAAGAAAAAATAACGAGAGTCTAGAAAAGAAATTTTGTCTATTGCTTGAGAGCTGCTCTTGGCTTCAGTACAGGCAGACTTCATGGGACCGTATTTATAGGCAAGCACATTTCCTTATGTCACATGTGTATCAACTCTAAGATTCTGTCCATTTTTTAACAATGATGGGGTTGAAGAGACGCAGTGACATTTCTGGGAGTAAACAGTGCAGGATAATGGTTTAAATCAAATCACAATGATATCATGTCTGGCCCTGACCTTGCCCCATGAAAGTGTTCTTTTTCTTTTGTGTGTGTGTTTTTACTTTTTTAAAAAATAGAGACAGGATTTTGTTGTGTTGTCCAGGCTGGTGTTCAGCTCCTGGGCTCAAGCCATCCACCTGTCCTGGCCTCTCAAAGTGTTGGCATTACAGGCGTGAGCCACCATATCCAGCCTGTGAAGGTGTTCTTTGAACACCACCTCAAGGACTGGCCCTGTGCGCTTGTAAAGTTTCCACAAGGACTTTTATCTCTGTTTGGTTTGAAAATACATGATTTTCCAAATGGTAAGTTTTTCTAAGTGAGATTTTCCAAGTAAAGGCAGATGGGTTTTTTCTGAGGCTATTGGTGCATGGAGGTGAGGGAGTAGCCATAACTCCGGTGTGTGGTCTCTGAACTCCACACATTCGGTTTTTGGGTTTTTTTTAAAGAGACAGGATCTTGTTCTGTCATCCAGGCTGTAGTGCAGCAGCAGGACCATAGCTCACTACAGTCTTAAGCTCCTGGGCTTAAGTGATCCTCCCACCTCAGCTTCCAGAGTAGCTGGGACTACAGGCATAGGCCACTACACCTGCCTCTAGAAAGTATTTTCAATCCCATTTGACAGCTAAGGAACATGAAAATCAAAATTAAGTAATTTGTCTTAATATATACAAGATGAAGATACTAATATATACATAAGATATTAATATACACAAGATATCTTGTATACAGCTTGTATAAGGTAAAGTCATGATTTAAATACAAGGATATTGATTATAAAATCTATTTTCTTTTCTTTTTTTTTTTTGAGACAAAGTGTCACTCTGTCACCCAGGCTGGAGTGCGGTGGTGTGATCATAGCTTATTGCAGTATGGAACTACTGGCTCAAGAAATCTTCCTACTTCAGCCTCCCAAGTAGCTGAGATTACAGGCACAAACCACCACACCTGGCTAATATTTGTATATATTTTTTTTTTGTAGAGTTGAGGTCTTGCTATGTTGCCCAGACTGATCTTGAACTCCTGGGCTCAGACAATTCACCCTTCTTAGCCTCCCCAAATGCTGGGATTAGAGGTAGTATAAGCCACTGCACCTGGCTCCAGATTCTTCAGAATGACCAGGCCCTAAGAAAACTTCGTGTCACTAGACTCACATAAGGAATGCAGAAATGAAGAAAGTTATTGATTTATTAATATATTTATATACTACATGCAATGCACACACCACATACACTAACATAGTATGCCCAGGGAAGTTAGCTCGTAAGGGCATCCCTTTCATAATACTGAAAGACCTGGGAAACCAGCCAATAGTTAGAATATCAGCAAGGGAGAACTCACAGTTGGAGTTCAATGAACCAAACGTGATATTTATTTTTAGCTACAGCAACCTTAATATATAATATAGAATGTTGGAGCTAGATGGGACCAAGGTCACCTTAGCCAACTCTTTCATTTCACAAAAAAAGAAAGCTGAGACTCCAAAGGGGGAGTTGACTCTGCCAAGCCCACATCATTGATTCATTTTCTCTTCCAACCCACAAACATTTAAAGAGTGCCCACCAGGAGTTAAAGCCTCATCATAAGCAAAGAGGAGCCCTCCATAAGCTCAAAAGTCTAGCTGGGGAGATGGATATAAAGAGAACCAATTCTCATACAGTATGATTAGTGCTCCAAGAAAGGTGTTGGCAAATATTTTCTGTAAAGGGCAGGAGAGAAAATATTTTTAGGCTCTGCAGGCCATATAGTCTCTGTTGCAACTACTAAGCTCCACTGTTGTGGGATGAAAGCATAAACAAGATATAAATAATAAGAGTGGCTGCATTCTTATAAAACTTTATGTTTTGTCATTGAAACTTTAATATTATATTTGCATCAAAAATAGTTCTCTGATTTTGATTGTTTTCCACCATTAAAAAACATAAAAACTATTCTTTGCTTGAACCCAAGAGATGGATCTTGCAGTAAGCCAAGATCTTGCCACTGCTCTCCAGCCTGGGCAACAGAGTGAAAGTCTGTCTCAAAAATATATGTGTGTGTGTGTGTGTGTGTGTGTGTGTGTGTGTGTGTGTGTGTGTGTGTGTGTACATTTATGATTTTTATCCCAGAAGCCTACAAAAACAGACAGCAGGCCAGATTTGACCCACAGGCAGTGGTTTGCTGACCCTTGTCTTACATAAACAAAAGCTCCAGAATTTTCCAGAATCCATGAAAGTATGATCTAGTTATTGATCAGATTATTTTACCAAGAATTAAGATGAAAAATAAAAAGAGTATGTATTTATCAGTGTTACTCTGAAAAAGTAGGGTCACAGAGATGGGGACTATTTACAAAAAAGAATAAAAGACAAACGAGCTGAAAGCCCCTAGTTCATCCCCACTCAACTTCCACTGCCAGTTAAAACCCAAATGCTTCTATGATTTTTAGCCAACTCTAATTTATTCACTTTTCACATTGCACAGACTCTCAATTTTATACAGTTTAAAGTATAGGGAAGAGTTGCCCTGTGCAAAGTTTCCATATGGCCATGCTTAGAGGGAGTCAAATGCCTGTACTGGACACAGTTCCTGTAGACTTCAGGTAATTTTTGACAGCATTAGGGTGCCCTTGGGGAGGCCAGCAAGCTCCTCCTAACAGATATGAGTGCATGGGGCACGTCATTATTAATCTTTGTATGCCTACCCCTTCACAACAGGGTTTGACACTTAACAATCACTAGGCTTTGCCATGAGCAGTTTCCCTGATGAAAAAGTATATGCTCTTTCCCTTTATAGGAGACTGCTGTGGATCTCAGTTTCGTCACCTGTAAAATGGACATAATAGTATCACCTACATCACAGATGTTATGAGTTCATGTGCAATTGCATAAGCGATAACACTCTGTAAACCATAAAACACTCTGTGAATGATCTTATAATTTCCCAAAATTCATGTTCATTCCTACCACTCCTACAGTCAGAAAACCATTTTATCTCTCTGGGGCTTATTTTCTTTATTTCAAAAGTCAATAGGATGACTTCAGTAATGTCTAGGTCCCCTCCCAGCTCTACCACTCTGACACTGTGCTATGTTAGAAAAGGAATTTTTCATTAAATGGGGAGAAATTGTGCATTATGGTTGAAAGTGAAGGGTAGAAACAAGAAAAGCCGGATACAGAAAAATCACAGCAACAAAAAAGAAGACAAGAGAACTGCAGCTCTGAACAGGGAGAAACACCAAATTCTTTCCTCATTAAGGGTCCCAGATGAAATATTTGCTTTTTTCTTTTTTTTTGAGATGGAGTTTCACTCTTGTTGCCCAGGCTGGGGTGCAATGGTGCAATCTCGGCTCACCACAACCTTCACTTCCTGGGTTCAAGCGATTCTCCTGCCTCAGCCTCCCAAGTAGCTGGGATTAGAGGCATGTACCACCATGCCCGGTTAATTTTATATTTTTAGTAGAGACACGCTTTCTCCATTTTGGTCAGGCTAGTCTCGAACTCCCAACCTCAGGTGATCCACCCTCCTCAGCCTCCCAGAATTCTGAGATTATAGGCATGAGCCACTGCAACTGGCTATCTGCTTCTTTAAAACTAAAATGGCCATGTTGCTTGACATAGAGTTGCTTTAGATGTAGAAAGCCAAGTTTGAGAATCTCAGTTTTCTCTTTTTAACAGTGAATGAGTCTGTTCTCGTTCTTTATTAAGACATACCTGAGACTGAGTAATTTAAAAAGGAAAGAGGTTTAATTGACTTACAGATCCACATAACTGGGGAGGCCTCACAATCATGGCAGAAGCAAAAGAGGAGCAAAGCCACATCTTACATGAAGCAGACAAGACAGCCTGCACAGGGGAACTCCCATTTATAAAATCATTAGTTCTCGTGAGACTTATTCACTATCACAAGAACAGCACAGGAAAAATCCACCCCTATGATTCAATTACCTCCCATGGAGTCCCTCCCACAACACATGGGAATTATGGGAGCTACAATTCAAGATGAGATTTGGGTAGGGACACAGCCAAACCATATCAACAGAATCAATTAATGCTTAGAAATGTTTGAGAGAGTATCTATCTAGCAATTTTTCATGGAGTCTCACTGCCCAGATACTGTGTCATGCCTTTTTTCACCTCTGCTGGGAGCATTAGCTTCAGCAAAGTAGATGGAGAGATGTCCCATGACACCAGGGTTCTGCATGGATTTCCCCCGCTTTCTCTCATTTTCTACTTTTATAAAGAGAGAATGCGTAAGTCCATTGACCGTTAAGTGAAATGCTATCTTTCCCTCTGAGGAAAGTGACCTTGTGTTTAAGGAGCCTTGTTTTTAAGGATGGGAATGGGCACAGGGCGGGGCTGGCAAACAAGGGGCAAGTGAGGCAAATGAAAAGAACATTAGAGAAACCTTGTGCCCTTCTCCTTCATATTCCTGGCTTGAGATGTTTACAGAGGATCCATGGATACCCAAACCCAGGACCTAGCCCATGGCTCTAAAGGTTTTCTAGAAAGGAGAATGGATCCTGGGAGGGCCATTGAGTGTACCAGGCATCTCTGATCCAAGAAATGGATCTTAGCTTCCAACAGTAGGCAAATTGGTAGCCCTCTGATTTCTTTTGTGACCTACATATTACCAGCCCATAGAGGTAAACTAATGTACAAAAGAATGCACAGCAGATCAGTTTCTCGTCACTCTAGGGGCCTAAGAAACACTTTTCAAGACATCTGAAAATTCTGTACATGTTATGAAAAACTAGGAATGTTCCAACTAACTATCTGTGTTAGCCTTAATTATCTCCAAAATGAACAACTTAAAGTCCCTTAGATATATCCTAAGCTTTCCCATCCCCATGCATTTATTCGAACTATTCCCTCTGCCCTAAAGATCTTTCCCCATCAAACATTCCTCCTACCACTGAGCACTGCTAGTCCAAATCTTACCATGTCCCATTTCAAGTACTGGTTACTTTATAAAGTTTTCCTCTCATTTTTTTGACTTCTGTTTTAGCTACTTTTTATGAGTTTATGTTTTGCCACGTTAATGAGAGGGTACGTTCCTTAAAGCCTCATATTAATTTTAATATTTCCTCATGTCCAAAATGGTGTCTGGCTCAGGTCTTTCAACAAAGTAGGCATTCAGGAAAAAAAAAAGAAAAGCTCTGGGAATACTTTGTTTAACCAGAACACAGTACCTAAGATCCTCAACTATAAATGGAATGCTTGTACTATTTAGAAGTCTGAACCACAGAGAAATTGTTAACAAGAATTTCAATTCAAAACAAACAACAAAATTCTGGAAGATTTCCTGAGTTCAACACATTCCAACTAAGTTTTGCACCTTCTACACGTTTTTCCAAGCAGTTGAATGATTTGAATTCAAGTTTGAAATAATAAGTCCAAGGCATGGCAAGATCTTCAATCATCAACAAAGATTCAATTACATTCGGAGTATGTGTATTCTAAAGAAGGAACATGGACTAATATTTCGAAAATGTTTGAACAAGAAAAATTGGATTAAAATATTTTTCTGATAAATATTACTTATGTAGAAAATGAAGCCATCACATCCCTCATCCTCATCTTGGTTCATAAATGCTTTGCTGTAATTCCTCATCTCCCCAAATAATTAAGAGGCAGGGAGATGTAAAATTTGAAATGGGGCCAGGTACAGTGGCTCACACCTGTAATCCCAGCACTTTGGGAGGCCAAGGTATGTGAATCATGAGGTCAGGAGTTCAAGACCAGCCTGGCCAATATGATGAAACCCCATCTCTACTAAAAATACAAAAATTAGCTGGACATGGTGCTGCACACCTGTAGTCCCAGCTATTCAGGAGGCTGAGGCAGAAGAGTCACTTGAATCCAGGAAGCAGAAGTTGCAGTGACCCTAGATCGTGCCACTGCACTCCAGCCTGGGTGACAAAGCAAGCCTCCATCTCAAAAAAAAAAAAAAAAAAAAAAAACTGAGATGGAATGTTATACATACTGTCTTTGATGCTTTACAGACAATCTCATTCCATCTGATCAGCAACCCTACGAGGCAGGTATTATATACACCTGTCTTACAGATGATGGAACTGAGGCTGAAGAAGAGGTTAAGTAACAGCTCCAAAATCACAGAGCTGACAGTAAACCTAGATGCAAACCTGTCTCTTTGGTTTCAACACTTATACTTTTTTCACAGTACCATACTGTCTTCTTAAAGTGTTTTCACAGCAGTCCAAACAGATGAGAAAAAAAAATGGGTTGAGATTTTTTTAAAAGTTTAAAATTGGAAATGCAGTGTAGTATAATGAAACAAAACACAACACTGGACCAGGTAATGGGAGATGTGATTCTCCCTTGGCCATAATCCACCAGCTGTATGACCACAGCCATGTTATACTGTGAGATGCATCTTGAAAATCATCCCTTCTTATCCAGTCACTTCATTTTCAGAAAAGGAATTTGAAACCCAGGTGAAGCCATCTGCCTACAGACACAGGAGCAGGATTCAGGTTTACCGAACCCAATTAGGGCTCCTTTCACTGGGTGGTGTCCTTTCTCCCTGGGCCTTGGTCTCCTTGTTTATAAAACAAATCTTCAAGACTTACTTAGATTGTGGAATGCAAACATAGAAGATTTTATTATGATTTCTTAGTGTATAACTATAAAATGTGAGAGGTCTCAGAGATGCCATGAAAGACCATACAGCCTCTGAGCCTTTGTGAGAGAGAGACGGAGAGAGAGAGAGAGAGAGAGAGAGAGTGTGTGTGTGTGTGTGTGTGTGTGTGTGTGTGACTGAGAGAGAGAGAGAGAGAGAGAAAGGAAGACTTGTCCTGGACAGCAACCTATCCCTAGGGCTGCCTTGGATTCTAACTTCCTATTACCAGATGAATTCCCTTTTAATAATTCCCTCACACATTTTTTACTCATGTGTCTCTGAGTGAGTTTCTGTTCCTTATAACCAAAACAAAAAACAAAACCAAAACAAACAAGAACCCTCACTCATTAATAGAAAAAAACTTTAATTCTTTCTAGAGCATCAAATGGTACTCAGATATAGTATATATAGGTAGAAATGCTCAAATGCTATTATCCTGAACAATATTACATACATCACCAGAAAAAAAGACCATTTACTCCCAGGGCCTCCTCCAGACCTTCAGTCTTACTCTTCCACCAAAATACTATTAAAAATATGAAGGAAAAAAAGGCTAAAATCTGGCAGCACTTGAGGTTGGGCTCAAAAAGGCTGTGGTGAGACAACCTTCCTTTCCTCTTGCTGCATTTGGCACATGTGTACTTCCTGTATATTTTAGGGCCTGGATCCTCAGGGCAGTTTGGTTTAGTGATGGATGAAGTTTTATTGAAACACCTCTCTACCTAGAGAGAAAAGACTAGCCTGTGTTACCTTAGAAGTTAATATATTATGCCATAATGGAGTGTAGCTAGAGGGGTATGAGCAATATTTTCCAAAATACTTTCCTTAAAACCCTAGTCCTGTGACATGCTACATGATGAAAGATTCCAAAGTCAAAAAAGTTGGGAAAATGCTGCCTTCTGCATCCACCTCTTACAGAGTCACAATGCCCACAAACATGTTAAAAGTGGTCCTCTGCTGGTTCCTGTCTGTACCAGATTTCTAAATTTGGGCCTTGGCTCCTTTCTACTCTCTCTCTAGGTGATCTCATCCAGTTCCGTGACTTCATTTGTTTCTTTGAGTTTTTTTGAGAGAGTCTCACTCTGTCGCCCAGGCTAGAGTACAGTGGTCCAATTTCAGCTTACTGCAACCTCCACCCCCTGGGTCAAGTAATTCTCATACCTCATCCTCCTGAGTAACTGGGATTACAGGTGTGCACCACCACACCTGGCTAAATTTTATATTTTTAGTAGAGGTGGGGTTTCGCCATGTTGACCAGGCTGGTCTTGAACTCCAGGCCTTTAGCAATCCACCCGCCTCAGCCTCCCAAAGTGCTAGAATTATAAGTGTGCACCACACACCTGGCCCCAGTTCTATAACTTTAAATGTCATCTGTATGCTGATGATTTCCCAACATATATCTCAAACCTTTCTCCTAAGCTCCAGACTCATATGTATCATGCTATAATGTTATCGTATATATTATTTATTCTGTTTTATATATATGTATATAATCTAATGATAGCACCTCTTACACATGTATTATGCCATTACTTTCTCTCTTGTTTCACTCTTGTTGCCCAGGGTGGAGTGCAATGGTGCTATCTTGGCTCACCACAACCTCTGTCTCCCAGGTTCAAGCAATTCTGCCTCAGCCTCCTGGGTAGCTGTGATTACAGGCATGGACCACCATGCCTGGCTAATTTTGTGTTTTTAGTAGAGACGGGGTTTCACCATGTTGGTTAGGCTGGTCTTAAACTCTCAACCTCAGGTTATCCACCTGCCTCAGCCTCCCAAAGTGCTGGGATTACAGATGTGAGCCACTGCGCCTGGCCTATACCAATTCTTTCAATGGCAAAAACCGCCGTTACTTTTGCACCAACCTAAACAGGTAATTTGAACTTATCATGGGTAAGACTCCATTTCCTTCACCCCTTTAAGCCTCTGCTTCCTAGTCTATTTTGGCTCAGTTAATACCACCGCCATGTATGTTAAGTGCTCAAGCCCCAAAGCCGAAAGTCATCACTGTCTTCTCTCTGATCTCTATTTCTCACATTAACCCATCAGGAAGTCCTGTTGTCACTACTCAAACACGTGCTGAAGCCATTCACTTCTTTCTATCTGCACTGACACTTCTGCCACCTCACAAAGGAACTACTGCAAAAGCCTAACTGGTTTCCATTTATAATCTTAGCCTCTAAATTTCATTCTCCACATAACATTCAAGGAATTGTTCTTTTTGAAATGTAAGTCAAATCATGCCAAGGCTTAAAACCTTCCAAATTGCTTTCCATTGTACCAACAACATCTTACTTGTCTAAGATCATACCTCATCACTTCTGCTTCCCCTCCTAGTTATTCTGCTTCAACCACAGAAGCTCCTTTCTCTTCTTCCAACAGGCCAAGCTTTTTCCTGCCGGGTCTTTAGACTCACTGTTTCCTCTGCCTGCTGGGCTTCCCCACTTCCAGTTACTCCCTGTAGCTGTACTCCTTAAGGTCTTCAAAGTCCATACCATGATTTGAAATGCTCTTGCTTGTTTGTTCATCTTTTCTGGTGAACCCACCTACAAGGCAAATTCCATGAGGGCAGGGCAAAGATCTTATCTGTCCTGTTCACTCTTCCCCAGGGAATCCTCAGTACCTATGGTAGTGCCTGGCACAATGTAGGTGCTCAATAAATATTCGTTAACTGCATGGAAAGGTTTGAAAAATCATGCAATGAAGAAAACTATGAAACTTTGTTAAACCCAGCATTCTTCAGATTTATTTGACTATAGAATACTACCTGCCTTTGTAAATAATATTTATTATCCCAGGGATCATTTCCTAGAATACACTTTGGTTTATGCTGGTTTAACATCAGTATTGGGCTAGTATTTGAAAACCAGTAAATCTTAGGCATCAAAACTTGAAAATCTCTTGTAAGCTAGCAATTTGGCAGCTCTTTGTGAGTTGAGGATATTTCCAATTAGGAGAATAAAAAGTAAGTTTAGTTTTAAAAGTAAGTCCTTAGGTATTTTTTTCTTTGAGATCTGGGTTCTAAAAACAGAGATAGTGGCTTGAGATCACAGGGCTCGGGGAAAGGTGAGGTGTTGGTGGCAGGGGAGAAGGAGACCAGACAGGATATAGCAAAATTAAGGGATGCGGTTGACTAAGGGTAAATGAGATTGAGGCCCAGTAAAGCGTTCCTACTTCAAAAGGAATTTTTAGAAACAGAAACCTGCAGTTGGAAACTTGGCTATTTTTATACTGTGTATGTTTTCTGTAATTATTTCTTTTCTGTTTCCCCTCATGTTTAGTAAAGCTGTTCTTGAAAATACCAGCCTGTCTCAGTTATGCCGAGGGAAAACACTTTGGTACACATTAAAAATTTTAAAGGAGAATCATACCGCCTTAGGGAGGGTTGAATAGGTGATGTGGTGACATAGAGAATCTGGAAAGCAGAAACCCAAAGTAGGGATGAGAGCGAGGCTGCAGAATCACGGAGAGTGGTTTATCCTCTTCTAACCTGGAGACATTCTTTCAAGACTAATTTGGCTAATCTGATAAAACTTAGGAAGGTTTTGTATTGAGTCTTAAGTAGGCAAGCCTAATTCTTTACAAAGTCACATGTATACATTATTGGCCTATTAAAAAAAGTTGGTAAAGGAATTGTCTAGTCACATAAAAAGCCGTAAATGAAATTAGATAGGGAGAATTTGAAAAAGTCCACAAAGTTATGAAATGTACGCAAAGATGTGAGACGTTTTGTGCATGTAGCAGAGTGCTCTGAGTTCAGATCTCAGTATTTTACAATCCATGATTGCACTAAGGTTAGCAGCTGGACTTGACTTTGGGACAGGCTCTAGCTTTATTCTCAGAGAGATCAGTGGAGATGATGTGTCGGGGTTGGGGGTCAGATTTCAGTCATCTTTATGACTGAAACCCAGAGGAATAACCCAGATGTCGGGGCTTCAGATTAGGGCAGCTGAGATTGTGTCTGGTAAGGTAAAGAGCTTTCTCTGAGGCTCATAAGTTGTAATCCTGAAAGGATGCTGATATGGTTTGTGATTGTTCTTCATTAAAGGGAACCTGCCCTTAGAGAGTATACTAGGGTTTCCAGAGAAGCAGAGACAGAGAGAGGACAGAGAGAGAGAGAGAGATTGATTGATTATAAGGAATTGGCTCACATCATTATAAAAGTTGGCAAGTACAAAATCTGTAGAGCTGATGTGCCAGTTTGAGTCTCAAAGCTGGAAGCTACTGTAGAATCAGGAAGAATTGATGTCCCTCTTTGAAGGTTTGTCAAGCAAAAGAATTCTCTCTTACTCAAAGAAGAATCAGCCTTTTGTTCTATTCAGGCCTTTAACTGATTAGCTCAGTCTCACCCATATAATAGAAGGCAATCAGCTTTACTCAAAAGAAATTTAAACATTAATCTCCTCCAAAAATGTCCTTACAGAAATACCTGGAATACTGTTTTGCCAAATATCTGGGCACTCAGTGGCACAGTCAAGTTGACACATAAAATTCACCATCACAGGAAGAAAGGAATGTGCGTGATCAGATTTCGATTCAAGGAGATGAACTGGCCCCAGAAACATGGTAGCAGGTTGGACATAAGGAGGGAGACAGTCAGGCCCGCTACCAGGCATGGCCAGTGGGTCCCATGGTAATGACACTTGAGACTTCATTTAAGTTCTTCTTTTCTGTGTTGTGTTTCTCATCTGTTATCTTCGAGGCTTAGTGTTATGGGTTTAATTGTATCCTCTTAAAAAAGATATGTTGAAGCCCTAGCCCTTAGTACCTCAAAATGTGACCTTAATTAAAGACAGGGTCTTTACAAAGATAATCACGTTTAAAAGAGGTCATTAGGCTGGACCCTAGTCCAGTATGACTGACATCCTTATAGGACTAGCAATTGGGATGCAAAAATACAGAGAGTATAGAGGGAAGATGGTGTTAGAGGGATAAGGAGAATACAGCTACCTACAAGTTAAGGAGAAAGTCCTCAGGTGAAATACCTGACCTCTTGATTTTGAAGATCTAGACTCCAGAACTGAGAGACAATAAATTTTTGTTGTTTAGGCCTCTCAGTTTGTGGTATTTTGTTATGACAGCTCTAGGAATCTAATACATTTAGCATAGTCTATTAAACATAATAGCCTGTGTTAATTATACTTGAAAGAATGAAGGAAGGAGTAGAGAATAAGACCCAAGGAAGAAGGAGGAACAGCACTCAGGAGAGGGCATGAAATGGCAGATGCAATTGGAAACAGTTTCTGGAGTAGCAAGCAGGGGTCTATGGGAGTCTCAAATGAGGTGATAAAGGTGATATTATTTTGCATTAAAAAATGCTATTACTAAGGGCAGTTATCACTATGATTATTGACAATATCATACCCCCAAAAATGTCCCGGTTACTGAATGGAAAAACTACTAATATACCTAGTTCATAGTGATCGTTCCTGTGTTTGATCAACTGAGAAGCATTCATGGGGTTTATATTAACTTTGAATATGTTAAAAATTAAAAAAAGGCTTATATTAACATTGACAGTGTTGAAAAGTAAAGGGTGTATATTAACTTTAACAGTGTTAAAGATTAAAAGGATAATCTTTGACTATCTGCATCAACAATTGAGGGACAAACATCTTGATAGAGGATTCATGGGAGTGGCAGCAACTACATCCTGCCTTGCAAATACATCTCTGTATTTGAATGTCACACATTGTTTCTTTCTAGAATCCCTTCCACTGAAATGTTACTCTACATATAGATAAGGGGCACCAAAAGGCCAGAAGTGTGGAAAAAGAAAGGATAAACAGAAGAAAGGAAGAGAGAGAAGAAGGAAGAAAGGAAGGGAAGGGGGGAGGAACATGGGACTTTAACCCCAGATCCAAGTGCCGATCCATTTAAACCCCTAATATTTGGTTTCAGATAATACTGGATATTGTGTCAAGTAGCCAGATTTTTATATTATTTGATGAACACTATGGTTAAATTATTAATATAGGATAAAGATGTTATTTAAGAGTAATTTACAAAAATCAATGCTTCTTTAGTGTCCTCATTTTATGATTTACTTCCAAAATCTTTGAAGCAGCATTCCATTTCAGAAAATGGCATGAAGATTCCCTGAAGGTCTAGAAATTAAGTAGACAGGAAAGAAATCTGATGACACTATCTTGACCTTTTTAATACTAAGTAATACTAACGTAATAATAACAACAGCTATTCCTTTATTCTAAGGATTTTCATTTTAAAGGTTTGCTGTTACTCATTTTCAATGCATAGCTCCTTATTAATTATCATTTTCTAGAGCTATGTGCATGACTTGAGTTCTGTTAAATACTAAATGATTTCCCACATATCTAAGTTTGGAATCTATCTTTTAGTAGGCAGAAATAACTCTCCATGAGAATAGTATCCAGGCAGCCCCAATAAATGTAATTGTCCTTCTTTCTTGTTGATGCTTCTAGTCCCAGGTACAGCTAGGAAAGAAAATAATAAAGTATAACTTCAATAGCTTTCCTGGAGCAGGGAGCAAGGGATAGATTGAGTGTCCTTCTCCATTAGTATATGTGCAAGAAAAGTACCTGATACTGTTTCTAAAAAATGTTTAATAGGTTTTTCCTGGCCTGGGATGGTCCATGTATGGTATATACTGTCTTTATGTCCCAAAAATTTCTGCTAAGCAGTCTGATCTCTTCTGTATTCTGTGAAGTCATTTTTGTGAAGGCGGCTTTAAATGAAACAAATGGCTGGGCAAAGACTGAGAATGTTAGAACCAGTTCTTATTTTTATTTTATTTTATTTTATTTTGAGACAGGGTCTCATTCTGTCACCCAGGCTGGAGTGCAGTGGCATGATCTCAGCTTCCTGCAAACTCCACCTCCTGGGTTCAAGTGATTTTCCCCCCTCATCCTCCTGAGTAGCTGGATTATATCACTTGCCACCACACCCAGCTAATTTTTGTATTTTTTGGTAGATATGGCGTTTCACCACGTTGGCCAGGCTGGTCTCAAACTCCTGACCTCAAATGATTCCCCATCTTGGCCTCCCAAAGTGCTGGGATTAGAGGCGTGAGCCACTGGGCCCTGCCTTGAACCAGTTCTGATGTAATGCCTCTTGCAGGAAAATCTCAGGACTTTTGGGGATGCTTGCTTCCGGTTCCACTGCAAAACATCACTGTCTTAGGTAGACTTAATACAAGTCGACATAATTATGCAGTCCTGTTCCACATCATTAGTGAGAGTAAATGCCTCCGCCAGGATTCTGCCAACACTGTTTCTAGCCAGATATCCATTAGTAAACATTGCAGTCTTAAAATACTGGATGGCTTCTGTGCCTGGGCTGTCTGCATAATGGAAACTAGGTCTAGATTTTTTTAAAGTATCAACATGGGTAAGCATAGAAATGCTGTTCTTTAAGGGATGTAGTTAGAAATTTGGGGAACCCAGAATTTTGATAAAGGCTTTTAAAATTTCTTCTTTTTAAATTTAAAATGTTCTTAATAAAAATATGAAAGTGTTTCTTGTCTTGTGATAATGTCAAGTAAGGGACTAACTGGCTCCCTAGCTCTAACTCCGTCTTGCTCAGTATTGCCATTTTACTTTCTTCATAGAGATCAGAATAAATTAAAACACTGTTTCTCTTCAACCTTAGTGTCTGATCTATTCAAGTGGATATTTCTAACAAATTGAAAGGATTTAATTGAAATGCACATTATAAATAATTGCAACATTTTACATATTCTTAAAAATAATTCTTTTAGTTAGTAAGTGCTCAAAAATTTCTCAAACACCCTGTGCCCTCTCTTTTGATCCTTGACAGCCCTGTGAGGTGGAAAGTGTACACAATACGAGTGAGAAAACTGAAGCTCAGAGAGATCAAGAATTTGACCAAGGTCACAAGCAAATTAGGATGTTTTCAAGATCTGCCTAAGGATTTGTAATAATATTTTCTTAGTGGTCCTTGTCGAATGAGGAGAAACTACCAGTTAGGTGGTTGAGTTCCAAACTCTGTGAGCTGCACACAAGTCCTGTGATCTCATCTGGCTTTGAGCTCCCCAGGCTTGCTAGAACACCCTGAGTGATAGCTGCCTCTCTCACTTGTCTAGAAGGAAAGGTATTTAACCTAAAAAGATTGACTTTCCACATGTAAGTAGTAAGAAATCACAAAGTCTTATCAGAAAACCAATGTGATGCTTTTTGAGACTTTTTTGTAAACCAGTAGTACTGACGTGGTTACAAACCTCATTGCCTTTTTGAGAGAAGAGTGACAAATAAATGAAAATGGTAAATTGCAGAGATCAGCTTAGAAGCAGTGACATTCTTGGTAGCGTATTGATAAAGAATAAGACATTGACTTGCTGAGTCTCCTTCCCGGGAAGAACTCCACGAACCTCCACGTGGTCTTTTCTTTTACGTTCATCACAACAGCGTCACTGAGAGTTGCCTAGACAGAAATTATTATCCCCATTAAGAAAAGCTGAGGGTTCAGAGATCAGTTGACTATTCCAAGGTTATGTGGCATCAACAGAAGAGACTCACAGCAGAGCTAATTTCTCTTCAATGATTTGATTGTTACATGTAAGTGACTTGCTTGAGATAATCAAAGGAAAATATTCGGAGAATGAGGTCATTTTTGACATGCTTATCAACTATGCAGGTGACTGAGGACTGAGTGCTATGCTGGTCTTAGCTCTGATTTGAACAAGTTACTTAACCCTTCTGGGCCTCAATATCCTTCTTGGGAAATGAGACAGTTGAACTAGATCAGGTTTTACCTGCTTTCTTTTTCTTTTTTAAAGAAAGTCTTGATGTTCTAAACATTTATTCAAAGAACATTTTAATGTGATGAATTTGGTAAAAGCTGATGCCTCCTCCTGCTTGGCTGCCTCCACCACCTACTAGACCCCTGGACACAATCTAAAACTACAGTATTAGGTCATCTGAAAGCTTCTTCCTGTTCCTAAATTCAATGTTTTTATAACTGAAAGCAACTGGCTTCCTAATCTGCTACCTGTTCATGTTCCCTGCAGTGTCTTGCGGTATAAAAGAGCCCCAGACATGATGTCAGAGGAGCTGGGAGTGAATCCCCACAACCTATTATCTATGGCACCTTAATCAAATTGCTTTCCCTCTGTAAGTCTCTGTCTTGTCATCTGTAAAATGAAGACAGTAACCCTTCCCAGGCAAGAGTACTTTGTAAACTGTAAGAGACTAAATAAATGGACAGTGTCATTAGTATTATCTCCTGTGTACAACACCCTTCTCCATGGAGACACAGCTTTATCCTTAGAATGACGCAGAATACCAGTATGGATTGAGCTGCTCCTTGGCAAGTTTGCCTAAGAGTAGAAGTGCTATCTATTGAATTTGGGCTTCATCTTCCCTGTGAGCTGAAAGCCAGGTCAGTAGAGAGGATGTAAGCTGTCAACACAGCAAATAATTAAACCAAGGAGATACCATAATTAAGTCCAAAGGGGAAAATTATCCCCATATGGTGACCTTGATAATAATTACCCAGCTACATTCCCCCTCCAAATGAAGCCATGTCCCAATAATAATTACTGTCATTTGAGTGCTTACTACATGCTAAGTAGATACTGTTTTTTACATGAGTTGTCTCATTTAATCTTCATAAGAATCCTTTTCAATGGCATTGCTCCTAACCTGTAGTGAAAAGTAACCTGAAAAATAGGATATTATTCCTATTTTGTAGCTTAGAAAGGCTAAGTAATTTGCTCAGGTTCATATAATTGGTAAGTGGCAGAGTCTGGACTCTGAATTTAAACCTCTGAACTGATCACCTCTGCATTTCCCAATTGGAAGAAATTATTTTCCACACTCAGTATGAGGGTGAACAGCCTCATTCTTCTTTATCTTTGTCATGCTTTATTCAGCTGCATCTCTCCATTTAAATTATCATTTTCATTTCTTTCTCTATTCAAAAAGGCTCCATTTATCTTCATAAAACTCAGAGGTGGAAAGCACCTATTAGTCACTGATGTGCCCCCAACCACCAACACCCTACTTGTTCTCTGTAGCATGGTTTCTGCTCAAGGAGCCTTAGGGAATGGAGCCCAATTTCTTCCCTTGGGGAGTTTCTCCCATAACTAATTCATCTCTGTCAAGAAGATTTTCCTCTCAGGCATATTCTCTTCTTTAGTTTTGCATTTTACCTAATTCTTTCTCTCTGTGGGCTGCACACTTCAGCTCTTCAGATCACATCGCCTAAGCCTGCCCAGGCTCTCAGCAGTAATTGTGCCAAGCTGCCTCTTTCACTTTTTCCATGACCAGAGTAGCTTTCTTATTAGCACCTGGAGGATGGTGTCTCCAATGGACAGGTAGAGGTGAGCTGTGGGAGGATGTCCGGAAAGAAAGTGAGGAGGAAGAGGTGTAAGCAGAAGGTTTGAAACCTGCTTAGTCAGAAACTCTTGGACCCAGTCTGGCTTGGACCTTTCTCTTAAGTTGTCTCTCTTCTGGCAGCAGAGGCATTTGCTATCCAGCTAGGCATGATTCCATTAGGATGCTGTGCCAGGCCCTAAAATTGATGCCAGGAATCACAGAAATAAATGGAGTACACCAGTACAAAGGAAGACAGTGTGGTACAGTGGAAAGCATGTCAGCTTTGGGACTTGAAAAATATAATTTAAATAATTACTCCACTTTTTACATAACCATATGGTTTGGCAAATTATTTAACCTCCTGAACTTCAGCTTACTCATTTGTAAAATGGAGAGATAATACCTAGCTTAGGAATTTCTGTAAGGATTATGGAGAATGGCCTGACACATAGCGGGTACTCAATCAATAACAGATACTATTTTTCAAAGCCCTAATTCTAAACCACTTCTTCATAACTATGTTTATTTATTTATTTACTTATTTATTGAGACGGAGTCTCGCTCTGTTGCTAGGCTGGAGTGCAATGGTGCGATTTTGACTCACTGCAACCTCTGCCTCCCGAGTTAAAGTGATTCTCCTGCCTCAGCCTCCTCAGTAGCTGGGACTACAGGCACCTGCCACTACGCCTGGCTAATTTTTGTATTTTTAGTAGAGACCGAGTTTCACCATGTTGGCCAGGATGGTCTCAATCTCTTGACCTTGTGATCTGCCGACCTCAGCCTCCCAAATAACCATGTTTCTTATTTGGAGTCTCCAGCCAACTGGCCTTACTTCTTATTATTCCATTTTCACTGTGCTACAAACCAGCCTATAGCATTCTCATGTTCTAGCTTCACCTACAGTATCAACAATTCCAGACAGTTCTCCACTGCCTTGAAAGCAGAACTCAGGTATGAGCTTTTAAATCCAAATTAACAATTTTGTTTTCCAGTTTTTACTTTGATGTGAACTTCACCACTGCCATATTGATAGGGATATAGATACTAATCTGTAGGATAAAGCCCATTTATTAAAAGTCTCTAAATAAATGTTGACAATTTCTCACTTGTATCAAAAATCCATTCCATATGAATGGGTATTAGCAATAGTATCTTAACATGCAAACAAAACCCAACTTGAACAAATTTCATTACGACACTCTTTTCAAGGGAATGCATGTAACCGCCAGCCAAAAGGACACTGCCTATCTCTGGATAACTAAAATCTACTCATTTAACAAATATTTACTGAGATATCTACAATGTACATCTACATGGTACATCTATGTTGGGACATCTACAGTGTACAAAAGACCTTGAAGGTGCCTGGGATATGTGGCAGGACATGAGGTTAGCATAGCAGTCATGGGGTCACTAAAGCAAATCTCCTCTTTAACATAGGTAACATAGTGAGAAACATATGATATATGATACACAAATAGACATATAAAGAAAATAACTTGAGATAATAATTGCTTTAATGGAGACAACTAAGAAAAGTGATATAATAGTGACTAGAGAGGCTATTTTATTTATATATTTGTGTTTACTTCAACTTAAAAAATTAAAATAATAGATGCACATTGGCCAGGTGCAGTGGCTCATGCCTGTGATCTCAGCACGCTGGAAGTCCGAGGTGGGCAGATCACTTGGGGCCAGGAGTTTGAGACCAACCTGGGAAACATGGTGAAAACCCATTTCTACTAAAAACAAAGTACAAAAATTAGCCAGGTGAGGTGGCACATGCCTGTAGTCCCGGCTACTAGGGAGGCTGAGGCATGCAAATTGGTTGAACTGGGAGGCAGAGGTTGTAGTGAGCCGAGATCATGCCACTGCACTCCAGCCTGGGTGACAGTAAGAATCTGTTGAAAGAAGAAAGAAAAGAAAGAAGAAGGGAAAGGAAGGGGAGGGAAGGGGAGGGGAGGGGAGGGAGGGGAGAGAAGGGAGAGAAAGAGAGGAAGGAAGGAAGGAAAAGAAAGAGAAAGAGAAAGAAAGAGAGAAGAAGGAAGGAAGGAAAGAAGGAAAGAAAGAAAGGGAGAAAGAGAGAAAGAAAGAAAGAAATTGATGCACATAATTCTATTTTTAAAAATTTTTACTAATCAAAAGAAAGCTGGAATAGATCCACATAATTTTTAAAAATTTATGTAATTCCCAAAAAGTTTAATAGGGAGAGGAGGGGTAGAAGGGCTCTTCTGAGGAGTTGATAACTGAGCTGAAACCTGAATTATGAGGAGACACCTCTGAGAAGGCCTGGAGTAAACCACATCAGGTAGAAGGAATAGCAATCCAAAGACTTTGAGTGCAAAGGAGCTTGGCATGCAGGTTAATGAGATGGGAGAAAAGTACAATGTGGTTGAAATGAATTGAACAAAAGGGTGAAAGGTAAAGAGGTTAGATTGTAGATGTGGAGAAAGGCCAGATCATGTAGGGTTTCATAGAGTTTGGTAAAACTGTTGGTTATGTTCTAATTACAGTGGGAGACTCTGGATGGGTTTGGCATAAGCAAACAAGAGATATGGACTGGTTTCTGTTTTAAACAGATGATTTTATCTGCTGGATAGAGGATAGAGTATGGAAGGGCAACAGTGAAAATAGGAATCCTTTGCAAAATGCAGGTGAATGATGATGGTGGCTTGGATTAGGAAGATAACCATGGTCATGGTGAAATTCAGGATTTATTTTCGAGGAATCAGCCTCTAGGATTTGTTGATGAATTGAATTTTGGGAGCAAGGTCAAAAGGAAACCAGAATGAGTCCTAAGTTTTGACTTGAACTCCTTGGGATATGGTGGTGCTATTTACTGACGTATGAAAGACTGGGTGTAGAACATGTTTTAGGGATTGGGTTTTGATTTGAATATGTTAAGTGTGATAGACCTATGAGACAATCATAAGGGGGATGTCTAAAAGCCAGCTTGCTTGGCTATTACAGGATACTCCCATTCTCCTCTCTCACACTGCATATACAGCTGGTGGGCTAGGTTAGGGATCTGCAAGAAAAAGAAGCAACATCCATGCTAGTCCAGATGCCTTTTGTGATTAATTTGCAAATTTTTCTTGAGAGTTAATTCTTGGGCTCAGAGGAGCATGGTGGGCACCCTTGGACACCTCTAGTGTATTCTAAGATGTGTCTAGATACCTGTGACTGATAAAGGAAGTAGTTTCCCAGAACAGAGTTATATTTGTCCAAAAATCATTTCCAGTGACATTTTCCACTTGGCATGTAGATAGAGGATGGCATGCTGTGAAGAAATAATACAATAAAATGTTTCCTAGACATAGACTCTTCCACTTCAGATTCTAGTTCATATATTTGTAACTGTTAGATGGGGAGTATCTAAAAAAAATTGGTTTAGCCCCTGATCTCAGGGACACAATGCCTAGCAGAATTATACTACTTTTTGTAATAGCGTTTTCTGCCTTGGAGAACTGGTCCGTTTCTTCAGCACTCTTACTTTAAATCTTCAGGTTCCTCAAAACCTATTTTCAGCTACGAAATTAAGTGTAAAGGAAATAAATTAAATATAGACAAAACCCGACCAGGCATGGTGGCTCACGCCTGAAATCTCAACACTTTGGGAGCCTGAGGCGGGAGGATTATTTGAGCCCAGAAGTTCGAGAATAGCCTGGGCAACATGGCGAAACCCCATCTCTACAAAAATTAAAAATTAAAAAATAAATATAGGGAAACTCATTCTTAAAATTACGCTATATTTAGATAATTATATTTATGTTAATGTAACCAGTATATTTATACAACAAAATACCACCAGATAGCATAACTTAGAAGAAAGTCTACCTATAAAGGAGTTATTAAATATTCATTTTAAAATTATGATAAAAAAGCTTTAAATTCATAGAGTATCAAATACAAGGGCTTTACTAAGAAATGTTTTGTCTATTCAGACTTGCTGGCCTATAGAAAACAATAAGAATCCTGTCAGAAGTAAAAGTTAAGTTGTTGGTCTTAAATTCTTTTTTAAGAAAGATATATACAAACTTATATGCTTTTAAAATTAAGAATTGCAAGTATAAAATTATTTCTTACAAATATGAATATCTAAAATGCTGTATTTAAATTCCATATTTGTTTGATTTCAAAGATGGCCACGAGAGTGGAGGTGAGTAAAGAGGAGAAGAGGTAAAAGAAAGTTGGAAGAAGGGAGGGATAGGGAGAGATTTGTTAAATAAAACAAAATCATAGCCAGATAGAAGGAACAAGTGATGGTGTTCTAAGTGTTCTATAGAACTGGAAGATGACTATAATTAATAATAAACATTACAGAGTTTTAAATAGCTAGAAGAGATGGTGAATGTCCCTAACACAAAGAAATCATAAATGTTTGAGAGGATGGCTATGCTAATTACCCTGATCTCATGGCCATGCATTATACATATTAAAACGTCACTATGTGCCCCATGAATATGTACAATTATCATTTGTCTATTAAAATTAATTATAGTTTTTAAAAAAGAAGAAAGTCAAAGAGACAAACAGGGAGGGGAAACAATTGATAAAGGAGGAGAAGAAGAGACAGGAGAAAAAAAGAACAAATGCGATACACACATACCAAGAAACAGAAAAATAGGCAGTGAAAGAGAGGAAGAGCAAAAGCAAAAGCAAATGAACAAGAGGGCAACGTGCTGGCGGTGAGCAGGTGATATGGTTTGGATCTTTGTCCTCATCCAAATCTCATGTTGAATTGTAATCCCCAATGTTGGAGGTGGGGCCTGGTGGGAGGTGACTGGGTCATGGGGGTGGTTTCTCATGAATGGTTTAGCACTATCCCCTCAGTGCTGTTCTCATGATAGGGAGTGAGGGAGGCTGAGGCAGAATTGCTTGAACCTGGGAGGCGGAGGTTGCAGTGAGCTGAGATCATGCCACTGCACTCCAGCCTGGCACCTGGCGGCAGAGCGAGGCTGTCTCAAAGAAACAAAATGTGTAGCACCTCCCCCAGCTCTCTCTCTTGCTCCTGCTGCAGCTATGTAAGATGTGCCTACTTCCCCTTCACTTTCTGCTATGATTCTAAGTTTCCTGAGACCTCCCCAGCAGCTGAGCAGATGTTGCCATGCTTCCTGGTTAAAATTACCCAGTCTCGACCGGGCACGGTGGCTCACGCCTATAATCCCAGCGCTTTGGGAGGCCGAGGCGGGTGGATCACGAGGTCAAGAGATCAAGACCATCCTGGTCAACATGGTGAAACCCAGTCTCTACTAAAAATACAAAAATTAGCTGGAGATGGTGGCGCACGCCTGTAGTCCCAGCTACTTGGGAGGCTGAGGCAGGAGAATTGCTTGGACCTGGGAGGCGGAGGTTGCGGTGATCCGAGATCACGCCATTGTACTCTAGCCTGGGTAACGAGCAAAACTCTGTCTCAAAAAAAAAGAAAAATTGACCTAGTCTTAAGTATTTCATTATAACAGTGTGAGAACGGCCTAATACAGCAGGTAAATTATTCTGCTCACACGTTGGAGTTCACTATGGACTTCAAGTGTCTGTCCCTTGAAATATGAAGTAGATACTTAACCACTAGCCCAAAGCCCTTCAATTTCTCTTGACTTTGGCCTTTCTTCCAAGGCACTGGTAGCCAAATCAACCCACCAAAGGAAACATGTTCTTTGGGCTACTGTGATAGTGATCAGAATAATTTTATCTTGGGGCCAAAAAGAATCAAGTTAGTAGCCAGACATCCTGCAGACCAGAACCACCAAACACTATCAAGGTTAACAAAGTAATGGTAGCTCTTAGGACCTAGAATGCTATATAATCAGTAGGATGGTTTTTTCATATGCAAATTATACTTTGAAAGTGATTGAAAATCATTTTCCTCCAAGTTTTGAAACTTCTTCCCTGGGATATTACTTAGCTTTTCTAACACAAAGTTCTTAGATTAATTTCTGGTGTATCGTGTCTACATAAGAAGAAATGGAATGCCATGGTTTTTGGTAATTGCTTTATAGCAAGACCCTTTCAGCCTATCAGACCCTTTAACTCGATTCTCACTATACAGGCTTGTAACTATAACTGTCCTCTTACTGCTTGATCCGTCTGTTACCTTTTTGGAAACGCCCTTGAGCTAAGCTTGTTACCAAACTGTGATCTCTCCTAAACTATAAATCCAACCCCACCCCACCCCATATGGACACTAGTCTGTTTCCAAGACCATCTCCCCTCACTGTTGTAAAGCAGAAATATAACACACTGATAGAAACAAATGGAAGAAGTAGAATTTTTTGAAAGCCAAGGAAGCAGCCATATCCTGTAATAAAATTAAAAAATAATCACCATTGTCTACATTAGACCAATACCACAAAATAAAAGCGTGTGTTGATTTCAATAGCAATTTGACATATTCCCCTTTTTCTTGTCACAGATTGTCCCATTTCTGCATCAAAAGCCTGAAGGTTTTGTTTGCTGGGTCTTTCAAGGTAATATTAGAGCCTGTGTTCTACACAAAAACTAGCTCAACTCAGCTTGCATCCTCTAAAAAAGTTAGCTAGACTCAGGTGAATTATTTCTTGCATTTGTACATGACAACCTGATTCTTATAACTCAGCTTACTTATCTAGAGACTTTGAAGGATTTTCCTTCCTAGCATCAAGGTAGGACAAGAAGTTAGACATATGTACTGTGCATAATTTTCTTAGTTTTTTTTCCAGTCAAGATTAAGAGTTGCACCTACCAGAAAAGAATATCTTGTAGCTTGAATTGCAAGCTTTAGAGAAATAAGACACTAGATCTTCCTCACAAAAATAACACCTTCCTCAACACTAATATAGAGTTAATTATAATCACATCTATTTTGTGACCATCCCTAATCTTCCCCTGGGACTTTCACATGATTCTTTTAAAACAATTTTATATATGAACTGGAGATTTTTAAGGTGGATTTAACTTTTTAATTTACTGTAGATATCCAATAATCTCTTGAAAAGCTACAGTGCACGTACTGCAATTATACTTTCTTCTTTACCTCTCCTTTGTCTTTCTTTGTCTGAGATGCAAGATTTGGCAATGTACAGAAGAAAATACGGTAATGGGATTCAGCATAGCTTTTGGAGCCAAGTAGATCTGGCTTTGAGATCTTGGTCTAGTTATTCAACTTTTCTGTTGGTTTAGTTATTCAAACTTTCAGAGTTTGATTCATGGAAATGGTAACACTCTCTATCTAATGGAATGCTATGAAGATCAAAAGAGATGTCAAAACCCTTGAAGCCGGTGGGTGAAAGACTGAAGATACAAGTAAAATTTATGTATTCCCAGTTTTTATGGGGCCAGGGAATTGGATACTAGTTTACAGAAATGACTTTCCCAAATTTCCCCAATAATAAGAATTTCTCATGGTATTTGTTAAAAATACAATTTCCCTGGACTCATCGCAGACTTGATGATTCAGAAATTCCAAGGCTTGGAAGCTAAGGAACTATATTTTTAACAAATACTCCTCATGATTCATACCATGAGAAAAATTGTGAAAACACTGATACAGACTATCTGTTATATTCTATAATTATAAGCAAAATTCAAAATAAAATTTTAATAATTTAATTTTTAATGTGTACTTCTTATGCTTCTAGTCAAATTATCCAGTTAAATATTTTAATTGCAATTTATACCAAATATTTAAACTTTTAGTCCACCTGTCTTTTTCTCTATAGACTCCACAAAGCAGTCAAATTTCATTCTCATTAGTGAATAAAAAAGAATTGCTTTTAGTTTTAACTAATTTAGTATTAGAAGATTAAGAGCCTAGAATATTATAAAGCATTTCAGTAATGTACACTGCTATATGAATGTTTACTATAAAATTATTAACTGTAATAATTAAAATAATAATGGTTTATACCTATAAGACTTGACTTGTGAGTTAAACAGCTAGCTTCATTTTAATATGCTGTTAGTAAATCTCTAAGCTTCATAGAGACAAAGCTTGAAATATTATATATAAAAACAACACAAAAATCTCTTCTAATTAATTTGAACCCAAATTGCTTTTACTCTTTCTTTTTTTTTTTTTTTTTGGATGGACCTCTAGCCTTTAGCTAATTGTACCTTTTAGGTTCAGAAATCTTTGTATTTTTAAGTGTTTGTCATCCAGATATAAATTTTCTATTTCCTTCAAGGATGACATTTTGGATGATTATTCTCTTTGTGTGTTCTATGTGACAGGGACTCAGAGAAGTGAGAAAATGAAGAGGAAAAGGTGTGAGAGGAGCTGGATAGATCAGTGTATTACCAGCAGCTCTTTAAAAATGAATGATGATTCAACAGAGAGCATTTACTGAGCTCTTACTAGGAGCCAGCTACTGTCCTATTGGCCTGAACATAGCTACTAACTGTTCTGTTGATTCGTTGTTTTCAGTTTTGCCTCTGAGCCCTATGATCAGCTAAAGCCATGGCAATTGTTGGTGACTTATAGATAATTTTCTGTTAAAAAGAGCGAGGCTGTTCTTGATTGCGCTAGGACATAACTACCACACAGTGGCTGATACTCTGTTTCAGAACTTACTATAAGTTTGTGCATATGTTTATGTCTGTGTTGTTTCAATGCAACAGAGAAAAGCTAATTGTTTATTTTGCTCTCATCCACTATAGTTTGAGATGAACATGCTTTAGGGCTATTAAATCAGACATCAGACATTAGACATTAGCTAGAATCTAGATTATACCACCATATATTTGTTTATAAGTTACTTTCATATTGTTCCTTAGTTGTTTCCTACTAAAATTATCTTTTTTTGTTTTAGCTAGTATACTTCTACATTTTTTTCCCTAGATGAAACTATTTATGTGGAAGGTACTCAAATGTTGGTTCAATTGAATAAATATTTTACCTAATTAACTACACTATAGATTCTTGTTGGTGACTGTTTCTCATTTGACATTTGGTGAGTAACATTGATGATTTCCACAACTTAAATATTTGACATGTAGTGTTTTTGGAAGTTCTGGAACTACCAGTCATATGAAAAGTCTCAACATGATCACCAACACTTCTCAACTGTACTCTCAATGGTTGGATTTGGGTATTTTTTTTTCCCATTCCAGAGACATTAGAAAATATAAAAATTATATATAAGAGCTATAATAAAAGATTCTGGCTACTTTTCCTTTTTTGAGATGAGCACTTACTCATTCTGCCCAGGCTGGAGTACGATGGCTATTCACAGGCATACACTACAGACTTGAACTCCTGGGCCCAACCAATCCTCCTGCTTCAGCCACCGCAGCAGCTGGAACTGCAGGCACATCACCAAACTCAGCTCCTTTTACTTTTATTGTGCATAAATTCTATACAACTGTTAAGCATTTATTTATATTTTCCTTAAAGTTTTCTTTTATTCTTAATGTTTCAATGTGTAGTCTTCCAAACTTGCTTTTATGCATAGATGCATTTTTTCATAAAAATGTAAGTGCACACTTTCATTCTATTGTAATTAATTTCTAAGAGTAGTATCTGTTCATAAAGTTGCTCATTTTATATTGAATGGACAGCTAATGAGGGTGAGGTTGGACAGGGTCTCACTATGTTGCCCAGGTTATTGTTTGGCTTTTGCATTTGTTGTCCTCTCTGGATAATGGTACAGATCTTTGAAATATTTGTGTATTTCTTCAATATTTTATACATTAAGGAAAAATAAACATGCATACAACTAATTAAAATGTGCCTTTCTTACTTAAGTAGGTTTAAAAGTATGCCAGTGGGTAATAGAATTTTTCATGACTTTGACCTTAATGGTAACTTCTTCAAAAGTCAGAGCAAAGACCATACTATAATTACTTTTATTTGCAGGCATTTACCATTCATGGTTTCCTCAATACTCTAAGAAGTCTTTATAAATATTGGCAAAAAAATCTTTGTAAGAATTTCCTTTCATATAAGAATAGAATCCTCTTTATTATTCACAGGTCCTCAAGAAAGGTGGATAAGTACCTGTGCCCCCCAAAGACCAAGGCTTAGTTGACGTTAACATATTTCTGGATATATTGACCATGGCTCCCCACTACTAATTTCTCAAGCTTTTTGGTTGTGAGGCAGTATGAGGTGGTGGGATAGACCTTTGTATGAACTTATACACAGAGTTGGAGTCCCAGTGCTGCAACAATATAACTACAATTTTCATTTGTTTATGTGTCTTCTTCCACTATGTGGACAAAGATCATGTTTTATTTGCCTTCCTATGCTATCACCTGGCACATAGCACTCAGTTAATGCTTATTTAATGAAGCTTGAATGCATCCTTAACCTTGGACAGCTCACTCACACTTTCTGAACTTCATATTTGCCATTTATAAAATAGATTGGTTATGCTTTAACATCATTTCTAGCTCTGACACTGTGTGATTATATGATCTGTGTATTCTGGAGCCAACTTCCTAAAACAACCTCTTTTGTTTGGGTCTTTGAGAAATGGCATTGCATTTTTTGCTTTATTATAAATGGCTTCTTAATCTCTGAGTCGTTCTTACTTAAAAGAGATTCAAATAGCCTGCAGTATTGCTGTATATTTAGTGGAGAACAACTTGGAGAATTGCCCATTTGATATTTTATAGTTTCATACAGAATTCCTACTCCATGAGAGCCTCGGAGATAATTTACATAACTTTTTAAAGTTATCTTTTAGTTCAAGAAATTTGGTACCTATCTGGTTTGATTGACTTGGCTACATTTTAACAAATTTGTTAGGTGACTAACAAGAGTTCAGAATGATTCAGATGATGGAATGATGGACTACCTGGTGTTTAAGTCATTGGAGAGGCCAAGACATCTGTCCATCTATAACATTTTACAGATATTCCTTACCACTTTATAATACAGAGAATTTGCTTGAAGAATGATAGAAACATAAGGGTTGGAATCACACCATCAACACTGTAGAAGGTTAGAGCGGGAAGGATCTGAGGTTTGTTGTGAGGAGCCTCAGCGGCTGCTGAAAAGGAAGCTAGAAATACAGTGAGGGAAAGAAGTCTAATTCGGTAGGACTCTGAATTCTCTTCATTCCAGCTTCAACCATCTCAACCAAGAGCAAACTCGTTTCTGTCCATTTCACATGCTGATCTTCAGAATAAGTTTATTTAAAAATGTTCTGCTTTGAAATAAAATTTGGGCCTATTAATCTATTCCAACTTCTCATTTATAGACAGAGGCTCAGAAGGTTGTGATTTGCTCTTGAGAGAGGTCACTGAAAGACCTCCTAGACTGGCTCCTAATTTTCAAAGAGATTTTGAGGAAAATAAATGTTAGAAGTTGCTGGGCGTGGTGGCTCATATCTGTAATCTCAACATTTTGGGCTGAGTGCAGTGGTTCATGCCTATAATCCTAGCACTTTGGGAAACTGAGGCTGGTAGATCACTTGAGGTCAAGAGTTCGAGACCAGCCTGACCAACATGATGAAACCCTGTCTCTACTATAAATACAAAAAAATATAGCTTGGGGTGTTGGCATGTGCCTGTAATCTCAGCTACTGTGGAGGCTGAGGTAAAAGAATCACTTGAACTCAGGAGTTGGAGGTTGCAGTGAGCCAAGATCGTGCCATTGCACTCCAGCCTGGGTGACAGAGTGAGATTTCATTTCAAACAAAACAAAACAAATAAACAAACAAAAAACATTTTGGAAGGCCAAGGTGGGAAGATCACCTGAAGCCAGGAGTTCTGGACCAGCCTAGGCAAAACAAGCAAGATGCTGTCTCTACAAAAAGAAAGACCAGCTTGGGCAACATAGCCAAACCCCATCTCTACAAAAAATACAATAATTAGCTGGGCATGGTGGCACCCACCTGTAACCTCAGCTACTCAGGATGCTGAGGCAGAAGAATTGCTTGAACCTGGGAGGTGGAGGTTGCAGTTAGCTGAGATCATGCCACTGCACTCCAGTCTGGGCAACAGAGGGAGACTCCATCTCAAAAAGAAAAAAAAAAAGGAAAGAGAGAGAGGAAGAAAAGGAAGAAAGGAAGGAAAAGAGGGAAGGAGGGAGGGAAAAAAGGAAGGAAGGAAAGGAATAAAAAGGAAGGAGGGAGGGAAGGAAAGAAAGCAAAGGAAAAAAGAAGAAAGGAAAGAAGGAAGGAAAAATGGAAGGAAAGAAGGAAGGAAAAAAGGAAGGAAGGGAGGGAGTGAGGGAGGGAGGGAGAGAGGGGACTCCTAGGTGGGGCCAAAGGTATATGTGAAAAAACTTTCAGTAATCAAATATTTAACATTTTAAAATTTGCAAAGTACCCATAAATATGTATCATTTGATCTTCACAACAGATATGTAAAGCAAGTAATGTAGGTATCATTAACCTCAATGTACAGATGAGGAAACTGACACCAGGCAAGGTCAAGTGACGTACACAATGCCACAAGTGTTAGAACCTGAACTAGACTCTAACATTTCTGACCTTCAACCCAGTGCTCTTTGTGTTACACCACACCGCAGACTAAAGAGACATGACAAATAGGTCTGTCATCATATCTTAGAGACATTAATTGGTAGTGGGTGGAAGATTCACACACATTCTGGTGCCCAAGGATATGATTTGGCAATTGTGTACACTTCCCATAAGTCACCCTATGCTGTCATTGCTCACAGTCTGAATCATGTACATTATTCCCATTGGGGGAATATTTGAGCATCGTCTCCTAAGTGCTATTTTAGCAATAGCATTTTGCTAATTATGAAGACAAATTACCTTATTAAATCATAAGGAAACCTGTCTTTTGGTTTTACAAGGCTTTTGTTCCTGCTAGTCAAAAATCTCTTGGTTTTTCTTATAAGAATTTACTTAGCCAAAAAGTTTAATGTGAAAGAAAACTTAAAGATAAATTTTCTTCTGGGTTAAAATTTGTTTTTTATTTTCATTTTCTTTTATGCTCCCATCCTCTACTTTTGGCTACCTCCCTACTAATTATTTATTATTGATCATGTAAAATCTCTTTTTCAGGGTAAAAATCAAACTTAAAAAGAAATTAATTTATAACCTTATAAGACTCAATATATTTATAACAGATTGAAATATTTTAGAGGTTAGAACGCAAATATGAGGGAACATTTGAAAAGAAAACTAGGTTTTCTGGGGAAACAACTGTGAGGAACTTTTCAATGTAATGTATAAAACAGTCTGATCCTTGAGGTTAAATTCACATTTTGGGCCGGGAGCGGTGGCTGACGCCTGTAATCCCAACACTTTGGGAGGCTAAGGTGGGCAGATCACTTGAGGTCAGGAGTTTGAGATCAGCCTAACCAACATGTTGAAACCCTGTCTCTACTAAAAATACAAAAATTAGCTGGGTGTGGTGGTGGGTGCCTGTAATCCCAACTACTCAGGAGGCTGAGGCAGGAGAGTCGCTTGAACCTGGGAGGCGGAGGTTGCAGTGAACTGAAATCACACCATTGCACTCCAGCCTGGGCAAGTTTGCCTTTCTTGGTACTCTAGGAAAAGATTCTAGAGATCTTAAAGGACCAATTAAGAGTTATTACCAATTAATTAAATTTTTCAAATACAGAGAAATCATTTAAACTAATTTCATAGAACAAAACCCAGAATATTTAATTAGTCCATCTTGGGAAAATATAAGCATATTATCTGAAAAATTGCTACCATATTCACAAACTAGAGTTAATTGACAAGTTCCATCTCTTTGAAGAGGCTGTACAGATGTCTTTGGCTTTCACAGACCAGGTAGAAAGAGAGTAATATTTGGGGTGAGGAGTATCATAAAGTCAGATCCTTTTTTTTTTACTTTTTCCAAGATAGAACAATATATGAAGATCCTAATGGATCCTTTTGTCTCTTGGAATTGGGTATAGATGAGAGATACAGAAAACAGTGAATAATAAGTGCCTTAGACAATATATAAATTCATTTCTCTCATACATAAATGAAGTTTAGAAGTAAGCTGTCCAGAGTTGGTATAACAGTTCTATAGTCATCATGCACACAGACTCTTACCCCATTGCTCTGCCACATGACTTCTACGTAATAGCCCAGAAGCATTGCTTACACTTCAGCTATCATGTTTTATTTCCAGCCCAAATGAAGGAGATAGAGATGATCTGTCTGTATGATCTCCCTTTAAGGAGCCTTCTTGGAAATTCAAAAAAACAATTTCAATGATATCTCATTGATTAGAATTTAGTCACATACCTACATCCTTAACGGCAAGAGTTTTTTTTTCTTTTCTTTTCCTTTCTTTTTGAGTGGCTATAAACCCAGCCAAAATAAAGTTTTCATCACTAAGAAAGGATGAGGAAGTAGATACTTGAGATTGTGTCTCACACAAGTCTTCTCTTTCCACCACCATTTTGATTAGCAGTTGCCAGACACTTGAGCTTATGCTGTATGAGTTTGCTTGAAAGCCCCTCCCTCTTTCTTCCTAATCTGAACTCAAGTATAAATAAACTGCTGCTTCTCCGGTCAAGCATAAGAGAGATACACTTGAGGAGTTTTCTTTTTTCCCCTAAACCTTGGTAGAAAATGCATCTAAAGACATTGTTCAGTACTACATGCAGGTTGCTCCTTGTGGAACTCCTGAAGAACTGAAACTCTCGGAATAAAACTCTATAGCATCCCCACCATATCCCTAAAAATATATAAACCTAAATTTAAATGTTATTTAAAATGGCAGATGGGCCAAATAACCATGTGCCAAGCTGGTACGAAACTGTGTGTACTATGAGATTTTTCTGAGAAAAAAAAATAGCTCAGGCAATTCAAATCTAAACAAGGAAATATCTCCAAATATCCTGTAATTTGTTTTCTAGCAAGGATCATGGGAATAACAGCTAAAGCCAGAAGAAAGTTGAATAAACCTGGTCTTCATTTCAGTAAGAATCAAGGGAGAGTCAAGGTCTATATGTCATGGTTAAAAATGTCAAAGCAAGAACAGAGGGTGTAAGTATAACTGAACTTTAAAAATGATGATTATCATTATTTTTAAGAGACAAGATTCTTCCCTGTCACCCAGCGTGTAGTGAAATTGCATAATTATAGCTCACTCCCTCCTCAGCCTCCCAAGTAGCTAGGACCACAGGTATGTACCACTGTGCCTGGTTTATTCATTAAAAAAAAAAAATTTTTTTTAAATATTGTTAGAGACAGAGTCTCACTATATTGCTCAGGCTAAAAAAATTATTATATAAAAATGTGTTACATGAAGTAGTGGAAGTACTGCAGCTGTCTCAGTGAACCTATAGACTGTCAATTCACAAAATACTATGTTTGGCTGTGTGCAGTGGCTCACACCAATAATCTTAGCATTATAGAGGGCTGAGGGGGGAGGATTGCTAGAGGCCAAGAGTTCGAGACCAGACTAGGAAACATAATGAAACCCCATCTCTGCAAAATAAAAATTTAAAAATTACCTGGGCATGGTGGTGTGCTTCTGTAGGCCCAGCTACTTAGGAGGCTGAGGCAGGAGAATTGCCTGAGCCCAGGAGTTCCAGATTATACCCTGTACTCCAGCTCAGGTGACAGAGCAAGACCATGTCTCAAAAAAAAAAAAAAAAGTTTGTTCATTTCCTTAGCATCTTGTTGTCTCCAGATTAATCATCATTGTTTGGACAAATATTATTTATCTACTGTACTTCAGGAATTGTGCCAGGGGGAGCAGAATGAAACAATCTCTGCCTTCAAGGAGCTCAGTTTGGCCATTACAAATCATTTGTAATTTTCATCTTTACAAATAACAGAACCATTATATTCTATGATCTCAGAACCAGGAATCTGGGATTAAGAGACATGGTTTGTCCATCAAGAACAAAGTAGAAAGAGCACAGGTTTAGGATTCAGAAAACCTCCATTTAAACTCAGCTCTGTCACTTACTATCTGTGCCTTTGAGCAGATGACTTCACCTTTCTTAATTTCAGTTTCTTCCTCTGAGAATTGAGAATAATGCCTACCTGTCAGGATTCTGAGGATTAAATGAAATAATATAAATGCTGTGCTTGGCACATGGGAGGTATTCAAAAACTGTAATTATTATAATTATCATTAATTATTGTGTTATTTCCAAGAGTGGATTAGGTTCTACAGAATGCTTTGGAGAGTGTGCATGTAGCAAGAGCAATAGATATATAGAACTTGCTATGATCCATCTCCTGTTCTTAGCACCTTCTTCAGTGAGACTGGATTTTAAGCATAGCAACCATCCTCCAAGATATTATTATTTTTAATCCCTGTTTTACAGTTGAGGAAATTGAGGCACAGAAAGTTGAGTAACTTGCCCAAAGTCACACAACTAACTGACAATGTTGAGATATGAATCCAATCGCCATTTCTCAAGTCTGCACTCCATTAATAGATCACTATGAATAACTTAATTATTTAATATGGGCTGGGTTTGGTGGCTCAAGCCTGTAATCCCAGCACTTTGGGAGGCCAAGCTGGGCAGATCACTTGAGGTCATGAGTTTGAGACCAGTCTGGCCAATATGGTGAAACCCTGTCTATACTAAAAATACAAAAATTAGCTGGGTGTGATGGTGCCTGCCTATAATCCCTCATACTCAGGAGCCTGAGGCAGGAGAATCACTTGGACCTGGGAGACAGAGGTTGCAGTGAGCTGAGATCATGCCACTGCACTCCAGCCTAAGTGACAGAGCGAGACCCTGCCATTAAAAATATATATATAATAAAATAATTTAATCTGTAAATCATACATGAGACTAGAATAAATTTTCTGACTTTCGGTGATTAACTTTTGGTACAATAGTACGACCCTGCTACCTGGGCAAAGTGGCCCTAGTCTTAGGCCCTGTGCTTTACAAGGCCCTACATACCACAACACAAAAAATAAACTTATTAAAGAACACATGGGCACCTCTGACACTCAAGATCTGGCTCTTAGCATTGACACAGTGTGATCTTACACATCCACTCTCGTGCTTAACAGCATTTAAGGCCCAGGGAAATGCTTCTTTATATCTCTTACCCTATGTCATTAAATTAAAAGACAATTATGTCCAAATGCTGTGATGTCTTCTGAATTACACCACCATGAGATTTGGAGACGAACATGAACAATTTATTAGGAGAATGTGGATAACAGAAGCACCCAGGTAGGAGAAGAGATTAACTTTTCAGATCTTTCCTCTCAGTTAGCAAGAGTGCAAGAGATTTTTGCATAATGCAGTATCATTTTCCAGCACACAAAGCTTCCATCCGCTTGCTTTTCTTCATTTTTTTTTTTTTCTGAGACAGAGTCTCACTCTGTTGCCCAGGTTGGTGTGCAGTGGTGCAATCTTGGGTCACTGTAGCCTCTGCCTCCCGAGTTCAAGCGATTCTCCTGCCTCAGCCTCCCATGTAGCTGAGAACAGGACTGTGCCACCACACCCAGCTAATTTTTGTATGTTTTTTTTTTTTGAGATGGAGTCTCACACTGTCACCCAGGCTGGAGTGCAATGGCAAAATTTTGGCTCACTGCAACCTCCACTTCCGGGGTTCAAGCAATTCTCCTGCCTCAGCCTCTCGAGTAGCTGGGATTACAGGTGCTCACCACCACACCCAGCTAATTTTTTGTATTTTTAGTAGAGACAGCATTTCACTATGTTGGCCAGGCTGGTCTCAAACTCCCGACCTCACGATCTGCCTACCTCAACCTCCCAAAGTGCTGGGATTACAGAAGTGAACAACTGTGCCTGTCTTTCATCATGTTTTAATTTGTATTTCCTTACTACTTGTGAACTAATATTTTATTTGCAATAATTAAATATGATGGCTGAGGAACATTTTCTAAGATAAAACAGTTTATATTACTCAAATGTGTGTATATGAAGGTTATATATAACATGCATGAAGTGTGATAACACTTCTTTACATTGGCCACTGAATGGGCATTGAATGTGATAATTGAAAATGGTTTTATTTTTATTAAGATATTTAAATAGATGCAAATAAATGTTTTAAACTTTTTTTGATTTAAAATTTGGATCTTTACAGAGATGATGAATCTGAAAAAAGTTGATATGCAATGGTTATAATTTGTTTTCTCTTTAGAAATTTTAAGAGAGTTCATTATTTTTCTTCTTTTGTTTCTTTTTTTGTGTCTGTGAAAAGTAAGAAGTTCCTCTTCGAAGTTTCCCTTCTTGTTAAAGAATAATAATAAATGTTAGAAATAGTAATTTCTTTCAAAGACTGACTTTCTTCAATGCCTTCTTGCTTTTTGCTAATAACTCTTTGTTAAGCCCTATCCTATGTAGCTGTCAGACATAAAGGAATAAGCACATTCTATGTCCTTGTACTTTAACCAAAATATTTGTGCTGGATGTGCTCCCAGGCATGTCCCAGCTTGCAGCCTATGCCCCTTCCTTATTTAGGAATGTTATTACTTTTCTAAGTCCTTTCACAAGCAACTTCCTCTTTTCCTTTGTTCTCCATTGCCTTTATCTATTTAGAAAAGTTTTAAGTTGTTAGCCAATCAGGTTTCAGTTTAGATTGTGAAGTCTAGCTCCAACCAAGGGAGACTGGACACAGCAGTAAGAACCCAATGCATAAGGAATAAATATGCCTGCCTTTCTTTTGTTTATTGTACTCTTGTGGCAAGACTGCTAGCAAGTAGTACCCTTTCTGAAGAAAGTAAAATTGCCTTGCTGAGAGCTTTTTGTCTGAATGTTGATTTTTCCTGGCAGTACTGAGGAACAAGCATTTTACTTATAACAATGTCAAACAGGTAATATGCCAATGCTGTAACAAGGTTCAAGTGTGACACATCTTACACATGTGCATGAACACCAGTCATCACACTCATGAACTACAAAATGATCAGGAGAGATTATGTTGAATGCTTTAGAAAAATTCCTTTCAAACATTAAATAATGAGAATTTTCCAGTTTTCAAATTTACTTTACATTTTTTGATGGAAGATATATTTGAACACTTTGAATACAGTCACTTTGGTTTTTTTGTTTTGTTTTTTTAATCTTCTAGGACTTTGAGAATGAGTACAAGTTAAGGTCAAGATAGAAAATATGAAACTGAAATTCAGAGAAGAAATAACTAGGAAGAAAATTTGTCAAGGTAGAAGAATAGAACATACTTTTTTCCTCTAAAAGTTTGATAGTTTGATAACTGACTTTTAAATATTTAGACATATGATATATAGGCCACTATGTATCATGTGGTCCCACCACTACAAATGTTAGGGGTGGGCCTTTAGGACACAGTCCATGCACAGTTGCCACAGCAAGCTCTTTTTGGCCTAACTTGTATTTTAGCACTTATAAAATAATGTAATTAAAATTGGTAGCCTCACAATTGGAGAAAGTCACAAAGTGATAACAAAAAATTCAGCACATTTCTTAAATATGAATAACTTGAAGATGATTATATGATAGACTTGGGTGTTTTAAAGTACTGTATGATTTTCTTGGGGGGAAAATGTCCATGTCGAAAATCTATGCCACATTCTGAAATAAAGAATGATTTCTAAGATAAAATGATCTTCAAGGAGGAAAACTATGTTAAGAAGCGATTCTATTAATTTGGTCAATCAATAAATGAGTAATCATACTCATATAAGGTGCCCCCAGCAGACAACTATGTTGAAGGGAAGAGATCTAAAACAATTAAAAGATGTGATCCTAGATGCAGGAATTTTATAATCTAATTGATCTAATTGAAGAAATAAGCAATGCTTACTTGAAATAATTAGAAACTAGATACTAAAAGAATGGATTGTGAAGTCCAACAAGTTTTACTGAGGATCAAAGCAGAGAAACATTGGTTTGAACTTGAGTCACCTTTCAGGGAGAGCTTCTTAGAGGGTAGGGGAATGAGACCCAAAATAATAATCTCTGGAATGGATTTAGCAAGGGTCATATTGGTCCAAGGAAACCACACGAACTATAAACTATATTTTAAAACAAACAACATACCATTCCTTTGTCTCCCCCATAGTAATGCTATAAATTTTCCTAATACTATCTAGTCCTGTATTTTATTTTATTTTATTTTATATTTTCTTTCATTTTTTTTCCCATAGAGATGGAGTCTTACTATGTTGCTCAGGCTGTTCTCAAACTTCTGAGCTCTAACAATTCTCCCTCCTTAGTCTCCCAAAGTACTGGGATTATAGGCATGAGCCCCTATGCCTGGCCTCTAGTCATATATATATATGTACACACATGTATATATTATATTATATGTGTGTGTGTGTGTGTGTGGGTGTGGGTGTGTGTAGATAGATTGTTTGTTTTAAAGACAGGATCTCACTCTGAGGCTGGAGTGCAGCAGCACGATCATGGCTCATTACAACTTCAAATACCGGCACTCAAGTGATCCTCTCCCCTTCAGCCTTCCTAGTAGCAAAAACTACAGGTACACATCACAATGCCCAGATAATTACTTCATTTTAATTTTTGTAGAAATAGGGTCTTGCTATGTTGCTTAAACTGGTCTCAAGCTCCTAGACTCATGAGATCCTTCTGCCTTGGCCCCCCAAAGTGCTGTGATTACAGGCATGAGCCCCTGCGCCCGGCCTAGATACATATTTGTAAAAGCTCCATATTTGTTACCTATTATCCCAAGACTTAGTGGCTTAAAACAATAGCATCTCAGTGGGCACTGTGGCATGTGCCTGTAGTCCTAGCTACTTGGGAGGCTGAGGCAGGAGTATGTCTTGAGCCCAGGAATTCCAGGCTGTAGTGTACTGATTGTGTGCCTGTGAATAGCCAGTGCACTCTCAGCCGGGGCAACAGAGGGAGACGCTGTCTCTATAAAACAAACAAAAAACAGTATTTCACATAGTTTCCATAGGCCAGGAATTTGGAAACAGCTTAGCTGGTTTGTTCTGGTTAAGGATGCCTCATGAGGTTGCAATCAAGATGTTGGTCAGGGCTTCTGGAGGCTTTACTGTGGTGTGGGAAGATCTGCTTCCAAGATGGCTCATTCACAGGCTGGCAAGTTAGTGCAGGCTGTTGGCAGGAGGTCTGAGTTCTTCACCACATGGACCTTTCCCTTGGACTGTTTGAGTGTTCTCATAACTTGGTGGCTGATTCCTGCCAGAGTGAGTAAGCCAAGAAAGAGCAAAGTGGAAGCTGCAATATTGTTTATGACCTTAGCCTCAGAAGTCACACACCCTCAATTCCTCAATATTCTATTGGTTGCACAGGTCATTCCTGTTCATCTTGGGCATGGGCTATACAAGGATTTGAATACCAATAGAAAAAGATCACTGAAATCCGTCTTGGAGGCTGACTAGTACAAGTCCCAAAATTTTCTTTGTTTTTTTTCTTTTTTGTGTATGACAGAATCTCACTTTGTCACTCAGGCTGGAGTGCAGTGGTGTGATCTGAGCTCACTGGAAGCTCTACTTCCCAGGTTCAAGTGATTTTCCTGACTCAGCCTCTCCAGTAGCTGAGATTACAGGCACCCACCACCATGTCTGGCTAATTTTTGTGTTTTTTTAGTAGAGACAGGGTTTTGCCATCTTGGTCAGGCTGGTCTCGAACTCCTGACCTCAGGTGATCCAACCACCTCAGTCTCTCAAAGTGCTGGGATTACAGGCTTGAACCACTGCACCTGGTTGAAATTTGCTGTTTTTGCGGTTTATAAAAGTAGCTAATATCAGCAATTTAATGTTTTTAACCTATTACTTATAAAGGTGCTAACCTATTACTTATAAAGATGAGCTAAGACATCTGAGATACATTTTTAAGAAGCTATAAATATAAAAATACTTTTCTTTCAAAACATTAATCAGAATTTTGAATGAATGAGAATAAACTATTCTTCAAGCATTGTAGTTATTTGAAATGTTACTATATTGTTGATGTTCTCATAAAGTTTTTAGTGTATGAGCAGAAGGATGTGTGGCAGAGGTTCTGAGAAGGCAACGTATCAGTGTGACTTGATGAAAGTAATTTAACATCACTGGGATCAATTTTCCTCATCTGTAAGTGAAGGAATTGGGTTAGATGGCATGTAAGTGATCTTTCCGTGCTAAGAATTTTTAACATGTCTTTTTTTAAGATGGAGTCTTACTCTGTTGCCCAGGCTGGAGGGCTGTGGCACGACCTCAGCTCACTGCAACCTCCTCCTCCCAGGTTCAAGTGATTCTCTTGCCTCAGCCTCCTGAGTAGCTGGGATTTCAGGTGTATACCACCACTCCTGACTAATTTTTATATTGTTAGTAGAGACAGGGTTTCACCATGTTGGCCAGGCTGGTCTTGAACTCCTGACCTCAAGTGATTTGCCTGCCTTGGCTTCCCAAAGTATTGGGATCACAGGCATGAGCCACAGTGCCTGGCCTTAAGATGTTTTCATATGCTGTGTATGAGCCACTGTCAGTTCCTTTCTTAAACTCATTATAAGAATTGCATATTTAAATGCTAAAAAAATGACTGTAACTAAATATGCTCATTCATTAACATATATTTAATAGTTAAACTCAAGGTCTCTTCAGCTTTTTAGTAGTCCAAAGAGGCTTTCTTCCTGCTTTTTTCTCTCGAAAGCATAGACTGCCCTTCAGTAAGTCAATTTACTTAATTTGACTTGCTATATTTGACAACATTTTTTTGGGTTCACATATTTTTCTTGTGCCAAGTACTGCATTTTCCATTTCCCACAGAACCAGGACAAACTGTACAACCCCTGCTGTGTCCAGGGTAGATCTGGCTAAATGTCAACTATGTTAATTGGTATAGAGAAAACAGCAGCCCTATTTTTATCTGATTAAAAATCCCCACAAACATTCTCTTCTAAACTAAAGCTATGTCAGTACAAAGTGACTTAATTATAAAGTTTGGCAGATGTGTCCTTCGAGCCTTTATTCTACCATAGCATGCAGAATGTTGTTGTTTCCTGGAATCCTCAAGCATCTGAAATTTTAATCCTACTTCTGGAGGTTTAGCATTCAGTACTCAAAACTTTCTCTAGTTTGCCAACTAGAATAAAATAGATTTGCTTTAAAGCGATATGTTTAAACAAAAGATTTGAATTGAACAATGTATAGAACCTTATTTAAAAGGTAGTTGGAAATACTTTATTCCACTGTTAAAAAGTCTACATCTTAAAATTTGCCCCAGGATGAGCAGATTATGTAATATAATTGCTCTAGTTAAACGAGGTGTGGGAGGTGTGGGTGTAAAAGAGTAAAAGGTAATGAACTTTGATAAATTTATATGAGCTATAACAAGGTACCAGGGAAAACTTAATTTTATCAGAAAGTGACTGTGTATCTTTGGTGCTCATTCAAAATTGTATGCTGCCCCTTTAATGTTGGAATTACCCAGGACTGTCTTTAGTTCACTCCCAGGTTAACTTCATACATTCCATGATTTCACCAACTGCTTACACACAATGTTTGGGTCTGATCTCCAGCTTACTGAAAGCCACATCAATACCTTTTGGCATACTGGGCAGTTCCATGCAGGTATCTCAGGAACCACTCTAAATCAATATGTCCAGGACTTTCTGTTTTTATTCTGGCATGTAAGTAGCTTAAAAATCACCACTCGCCAGGCATGGTGGCTCACATCTGTAATCCCAGCACTTTGGGAGGCCAAGGTGGGTGGATCACTTGAGGTCAGGAGTTCAAGACCAGCCTGGCCACATGGTCAAACCTCGTCTCTACTGAAAATACAAAAAATAGCTGGGTGTGGTGGCACATGCCTGTAATGCCAGCTACTCAGGAGGCTGAGTCAGGAGATTGCTGGGAAGAGGAGGTTGCAGTCAGCCGAGGTTGTGCCACTGCACTCCAGCCTGGACAACAGACTGAGACTCCAATAAAAAAAAAAATTTTAAAAAGGCACCACTCCATCCTAACAACAAATAAAAAGCCCAAACAGAAAAATCTATGTTCCTTAGGTCTGTCAAAAAAATGAGGTCACAGGGCAAACTGCTGCCCCAAAATTGAAGACCGGCAGGCAGATACAGGGAATCACAATTTACCAGAGCAGAAACTCACAATCAGAAACCTCTGCAGGAGCCAGTGCCAGGGTAGGAAAACTTAAACTGTAATTAACAAATTGCTGAAGGTTCAGTGTGGACAAGTCTTAGAGTTATAAACTCCAGGGGACCTTATTTTAGGAGGCCCCAACACTTTTGTGCATTTTACCTCCTGACTCTCAACCAGGTACCCATAGTGAATAGTGGAGAAAAATCCCTCATTCTTCCTGCAGGGGAAAGGGAAAAGGAACTATGTTTAAATATGATACAGCATTTCTTTCTTAACAAGGCCTATACTCAGGGGAAACTATTTTATCAGAGTAGATTTTGTTTTTCCAACATTAGCAACCAATTCTCCAATTACCTGGATACCAGCTGGATACCAATAATTCCATTCAATTCTGACACTAACTACCTGGAGTTAGCATTAGGCGCCACAGGTTTAAGGGCTCAGTCTCTCAAGACTTTCTCCATGTATGATGCCAATCAGAAGTCCCTGGACACTCATACATCTGACTGATTGGCTATAAATATGGGGTTCCTTCTGGGAGGTGGAGGTTGCAATGAGCTGAGATCGCTCCACTGCACTCCAGCAGGGAAATAGAGCAAGACTCTGCCTAAATAAATAAATAAATAAATAAGGAGCTCCCATGAGCCCCTCCTCAGGTTCAATAATTGGCTAGAATGGCTTACAGTACTCAGGAAGGCACTTTACTTACATTTACTGGTTTATTATAAAGGACACAAATGAACAACCAGATGAAGAAATGCACGGGGCAAGGTCTGGAATGGTGCTGAGCTCAGAAACTTCAGTTCCTGTGGAATTAGAATGCACCACACTTCCAATTCATGGATGTATTCACCAATTCAGAAGCTCTCTGAATTTCACTGTTGAAGAGTTTTTATTGAGCTCAATCTCCAGGTCCCCCATTCCCTTCCCAGAGGCTGGTGAGTGGGGCTGAAAATTCTCACCTTCTAATCAAGTGTTCTTCCTGGAGACCAGTCCTATCCTGAGGCCATCTAAGGACCCCACCCTAACTCACTTTATTTGTGTAAACATAGACATGATTGAAAGGGCCTCATTATGAATAAGAAAGGCACTCCCATCATTCCAAGGGAAATTCCAAAGGTTTTAGGAGTTCTGTGCCAGGAGACAGGGACAGATCAAATATATTTTTATATTGTACACAAGATTATTATATTTTATATTATACCACAAGAGCCTAACTTACTGGGGGACTAACCTAGCTGGAAGACTGGAAGTACACATGCTCACAAAAACTGGAATCAAATTATTGGACTATAGAATGCTTTTAATCCCCCGAAACCTTTCCACTTTACCCAAACTTTATCACTAAAGGCCTATTTGCCGGGATTTCTTTACCTAGTTCATTAGGTCCAGATTCCAACAAAATAGTACTATACAAAGCACACTAAAAGGCAAAAAAAAAAAAAAAAAAAAAAAAACCCACAACAGTTTGAAGAAACTTAAGCATCAGAACCAGATTCAGATATGGCATGGATTATGGGATTATCAGACTGGGAATTAAAAGAAAAATGATTAATATGTTAAGGACTCTAATGTAAAAAATAGACAACATTTAAGAACAGATGGAAAATATAAGCAGAGAGATGGAAATTCTAAGAAAATGTCTGAAAGAAAGGCTAAAGATCAAGAACACTAACAGAAATTAACAAATGCCATTGATGAGCTTTAGTAGACTGGAATGGGCTGAGGGAAGAATCTCTGAGCTTGAGAATGTGACCAAGAAACTTCCAAAAACAAAAGGAAAAGAGAAAAAAATATATATTGGAAAAAAGAAACCCAGAACAGAATATCCAAGAACTGTGAGACAGCTACAAAAAGTGTACTTTACATGCAATGGAAATATCAGAAGAAGAAAGAAAGGAACTAAAGCAATATTTGAAGCAATAATAATTGGGATTTCTCTAAACTAATGTCAAGCCACACATCTAAGAAGCTCAGAGAACACTAAGTAAAATAAATAGCCACCAAAACTATACTAAGCATATTTATTCAAACTTCAGAAAATCAAAAATAAAGAAAAAATCTTGAAAGAAACTAGAGGATAAAAACACCTTACCTATAATTACATCTGACTTCACCTCAGAAATCATACAAACAAGAATAAAGTGGATTGAAGTATTTAAAATGCTGAAAGAAAAAAAAAAACTGCAAAATTATCCTTCAAAAGTGAAGAGGAGGGCCAGGCGCGGTGGGTCACACCTGTAATCCCAACACTTTGGGAGGCCGAGGTGGGTGGATCGCCTGAGGTCAAGAGTGCAAGACTAGTCTGGTCAACATGGTGAAACCCTGTCTCTACTAAATATACAAAAATTAGCCAGACATGGTGGTGGGCACCTGTAATCTCAGCTACTCAGGAGGCTGAGGCGGGAGAATCACTTGAACCCAGCAGGAGGAGGTTGCAGTGAGCCGAGATTGCGCCATTGCACTCCAGCCTGGGTGACAGAGTGAAACTTTGTCTCAAAAAAAAAAAAAAAAAGTGAAGAAAAGCTGGACACAGTGGCTCATGCCTGTAATCCGAGTGCTTTGGGAGGCCGAGGCAGGCAGGCTACTTGAGGTCAGGAGTTTGAGACCAGCCTGGCCAACATGGTGAAACCCCTCTCTACTAAAAATACAAAAAAATTAGCCAGGTGTGATGGTGTGTACCTGTAGTTCCAGCTACTCAGGAGGTTGAGGCAGGAGATTCACTTGAACCTGGGAGGTGGGGGTTGCAGTGAGCCAAGATCATGCTATTGCACTCCAAACCTGGGTGACAGAACAAGACTCCACCTCAAAAAAAAAAAAGTGAAGAAGAAATAAAGACTTTCTCAGACAAACAAAAATGGAAGGAATTCACTGCCAGTAGACTTACCCTGCAAGAAATGCTAAAAGAAATTCTTCAAAGAAAAGGAAAATGATATCGATAAGAAACTTGGATCTACATAAAGAAAAGAAGAGCTCTGGGAATCAATTTTATTTTTCTTATTCCAAATTTTTTTAATGTAATATTTTGTTCAAAATATTAATAGCAACAATGTATTTGACTATATATATACTATATACATATACTTATGTATGCTTATGGGTAAGTGAAATAAATGACAGCAATAATATTAGTAATAAGAGGGAAGAACTAGGAATACTTTGTTATTATAAGGTACTTGTGCAACCTGTGAAGTGGATTAGTGTTATCTAAAAGTAGACTTGAATTAGTTGTAAATGTATATAGCAAACTCTAGTGCAATCACTTACAAAAGTCAAAACAAAACAAGTATACTCAATCAATATGCTAAAAAAGGACAGAAAACAGAATCACATAAAACACTCAATTAAACCACAAAGGCTGAAAACATGTAGAAGACAAAAATAGGAACAAAGAATAAGGGCAATAAATGGAACAAAAAACAAATATGGTAGATATTAACCCAACTATATCAATAATTACTTTAAACATCAGTGGTCTAAGCATACTTTGTCAGACTAGGCTATGGTCTAAGCACACCTTGTCAGACTAGGTGTGGTGGCTCACATTTATAATGTCAGTACTTTGGGAGGCTGAGGCCAGCAGAATGCTTGAAGCCAGGAGTTGGAGACCAGCCTGGCCAACATGCCCAGTCTCTACTAAAAACACAAAAATTAGCCAGGCCACTGTGGTGCACACCTGTAATCCCAGCTACTCAGGAGACAGAGGCAGGAGAATCATTTGAAGTTGGGAGGCAGAGAGTGCAGTTAACCATGATTGCACTAGTGTACTCCGGCCTGGGCAAGAGTGAGACTGTTTCAAAGAAACAGACAAGCAAAAAACAAGCACACTTTTTCAGAGTGGATCAAAAACCAACCACCAACTATATGCTGCCTACAAAAAACCTACTTTAAATATAAAGAAATATACATATTAAAAATGAAGTGATGTAGAAAAATATACTATGCTAACACTACTTAAAATATAGGAGTAGCTCTTATTAATTTCAGACATAGAAGAATTCAAAGCAAGGAAATTATCAGGGATAAAGAGGAGCAATACATAATGATTAAGGGGTCAATACTGCAAGAAGACATAACAATTCTTAATGTATATGTGCCTAACAGTAGAGTATCAAAATATGTGAGACAAAAATTGATAGAACTACAAGGAGAAATACATGAATCTACTACCGTAGTTGGAGACTGTAACACTCCTCTATTAGGAATTAACAGATCCAGCAGGCAGAAAATCAGTAAGGATATAGTTGAACTCAGCACTATCACTCAACTGGATATAATTGACATCTGTAGATGACTTTATCCAACAGAAACAGATTATATATCCTTCTCAAGCTCATTTAAAGTATTCATCAAGAAAGACCACATTCTGGGCCATAAAATACACCTTAACAAATTTAAAAGAATAAAAATTATACAATGTCTTATTTGGCTCCCAGGTCAAATGGAACTAAACTAGAAATCAGCAATAGAAAGTGGGAAGATCCAAATAGTTGGATATTAAACAACACACTTCTAAATAACACATGGGTTAAAAAAAAATCTTAATAGAAATTTAAAAAATATTTTAAGCTACATGAAAATGAAAATACAATTCATTGAAATTTGTAGGATACAGTAAAAGGAGTACTTAGAGGGAAATTTATAGCACTGCATGCAGATGTTAGAAAAGAAGAAAGATCTAAAATCAGTAACCTAAGCTACCGTCTTAGGGAATGACAAAAATAAGAGCAAATTAAATCTAATGTAAGCAGAAGAAAATAATAAGAATTAGACCAAAAATCAATGAAATTGAAAACAAGAAATTAATAGAAAAAAAAAATAACAAAAAGCTGATTATTTGAAAAGATCAATAAAATCAACAAACCTCTAACCAGACTAAGAAAGAAAGGAGAAGACACAAGTTACCAATATCAGAGATGAAAGAGCCATTAAAAGGAAGGAACATTATGAACAACTCTATACTCACAAATGTGGTAACCTAGATGAAATGGAGTAACTTAAGAATTGTGAAAGGCATAGTCTACAAAAACTTATACAAAAAAAAAAAAAAAATAGACCAACTGAATAGGCCTAAATGTATTTACAAAATGATACCAATAATTAATAACCTTCTGAATACAGAAAGAACCAGGCCAAGATGGGTTCACTGGTGAATTCTAACACATATTTAAGGGGAAAAATTATACCAATTCTCTACAATCTCCTTCAGAAGTTAAAAGCAGAGAAAATACTTCCTAACTCATTCTATGAGGACCGCAGAATCCTAATACCAAAACCAGACGAACATCATGAGAAAATGACAGACCAATATCTCTCATGATATAGATGCAAAAATACTCAAAAAATTAGCAAATTGAATCAAAGTATATATAAAATATTATAAACCATGACCAAGTGGGATTTATTCCAGGTCTTGAAGGCTGGTTCAGCATTCAAAAATCAATCAGTGTAACCTACCACATCAACAGATTAAAGAAGAAAGCTCATGTTATCATATAAACAGATACAGAAAAAGTATTGGATAAAACCTAACACCATTCATGATAAAAACTCTCAGGGGACTAGGAACAGAGGGGGACTTTCTTAGCTTGATAAAGAACATCTAGAACAATCCTACAGCTAACCTCATGCATAAGAGTGAGAAACCTGAAGCTTTCCCACTAAGATCATGAACAAGTCAAGGATGTCCTCTCACCACTGCTTTTCAATATTGTACTAGAAGTCCTGGCTAATGCAATAAAAAAGAAAATAAAATCAAAGGTATACAGTTAGGAAGGAAGAAATTGAACTGGCTTTGTTTACAGATGACATGATCATTTATGTAGAAAATCCAAAAAAATTAACCAAATGAACTCCTGGAACTAATAAGCTATTATAGCAAGGTTACAGGATAATGCTAATATACAAAAGTCAACCACTTTCCTACATATTAGCTAAGCAAGTAGAATTTGAAGTTGAAAACATGTTACTGTTTACATTAGCACACCCCAAAAATAAAATAGGTATAGATTTAACAAAATATGCACAAGGTCTATATGAGGAAGACTACAAATAAATTAAATAATGAAAGAAATAGAGGAATATTCTATGTTTATGGATAGGAAGACTCAATGTTGTAAAGATGCTGGTTCTTCCCAATTTAATCTATCAATTGAATGCAATCCCAATCAAAATCCTAGCATATTATTTGTGGATACTGACAAACTAATTGTAAAGTTTATATGGAAAGGCAAAAGACCCAGAATAGCCAACTCAACATTGAAGGAGAAGAACAAAGTAAGACTGATACTGCTTGATTTCAAGACTTACTATAAAGCTATGGGAAGACAGCATGGTATTGGTGAAAGAACAGACAAAGAGATTAATGGAACAAAATAAAGAGCCCAGAAATAGGCCCATATAAACATAGTCAACTGATCTTTGACAAAAAAGCAGAGGCAATTGAATGGAGAAAAGATAGTATTTTCAACAAGTTTTGCTGGAACATGTAGACATGTACATGCAAAAAAATGAATCTAGACACAGACCTTTTACAAAAATTACATCAAAATGGATCATACTCTAGAATCAGCATCAAGGATTAAAAAAATGGATCATAGATCTTATTCTTATTTATTTTTTGGCTCGCCTCAACCTCTGCCTCCCAGGTTCAAGCGATTCTCCTGCCTCAGCCTTCTGAGTAGCTGGGATTATAGCCATGCACCACCATGCCCAGCTAATTTTGTGTTTTCAGTAGAGACAGGGTTTATCCATGTTTGTCAGGCTGGTCTGGAACCCCCAACCTCAGGTGGTCCGCCCACTTCAGCCTCCCAACGTTCTGGGATTACAGGTGTGAGGCACCATGCCTACCCAGACCTGGTCTTAAATCCATTTAGGATTCTCTAACAAACTACCATAGAGTGGGTAGCTTATATATAACATAAATTTATTTCTTGCAGTTCTAGAGAGTGGTAAATCAAAGATCAAGGCACTGGCAGATTCGATGTCTGGTGAAGGTTCATTTCTTGATTCAGATTACTGTCTTTTCACTCTGCCTTCACATGGCAGGAGGAAGGGATTTCTCTGAGACCTTTTATAAGGGTACTAATCCAATTAATGAGAGTTCCACCCACAGTAACCTAATGACCTCTCAAAGGCTCCACCTTCTAATACCATCATTTTGGGGGTTAGGATTTGGGGGAGTAGATACAAACATTCATAGCACAGCAAACCTAAATGTAAAACACAAAACAGTCCCACATGATAACATAGGAGAAAACTTAATTGACGTTGGGTATGGCGGTAACTTTTTAGATTCAACCCTATGGCTGAGTCAGGAGAATCACTTGAACCCAGGAGGCAGAGGTTGCAGTGAGCCCAGATTGTGCCATTGTACTCCAGCCTCCATGACTAAGCAAGACTCTTGTCTCAAAAAAGAGAGAAAACTTATGTCCACACAGAAACATTAGGTTTGCTGTGCTATGAATGTTTGTATCCACTCCCCCAAACCCTAACCCCTGAAATGATGGTATTAGAAGGTGGAGTCTTTGAGAGGTCATTAGGTTACAGAAACGGAGGTACATTAGTCTTCCATATCATTTCTGTCCTTAGAATCTTTCAATCTTCTTCTTGCCTCCAGGACATAGACGGATGGATAGCTGGAAGCAACTAAGATGTCCTTCAGTGGGTGAATAAATAAGTAAACTGTGGTACATCTAGATAACAATATATTATTTAGTGCTGAGAAGAAATGAGCTGTCAAGCCATTGAGGAAAAGGCATTGTGGAATCTTATATGCATATTACTAAGCAAAAGAAGCTAGTCTTAAAAGGGGATATACTGTATAATTCCAACTATATGATATTTTGGAAAAGGCAAAACTATGGAGACAGTGAAAAATCAATGATTGCCAGAGGCTGGGGAAGGGAGAGATGAATAGGTAGAGCACAGAGAATTTTTAGGTCAGTAAAACTATTCTGTATGATTCTATAATGGTGGATACATGTTATCATACATTTGTCAAAGCTCATGGAATGTACAACTCCAAGAGTGAATCCTAATGTAAACTATGCACTTTGGGTGACAATAATGTGTCAATGTAGGTTCACTGATCGCAACAAATGTACTATTGTGGCATGTTACGTCCACAGTGGGAAAGGTTGTGCATGTGATGAAACAGGAGCTATATGGGAACTGTCTGTATTTTCCACTCAGTTTTCCTGTGGATTTAAACCTTCTCTAAAAACAAAATAAGTTTATTAATTTAAAAAATCACTATGTTTGATCTGAATACATCATTCTTTCCCTGCTACCTTTCCAACTTCCCTGATACAGGATTTCTCCTTTGCAGTGAATAGCATCATGATACAACCAGAAACCTAGGAATCAACCTAAACTTTGCATTCTCCTTAATCCATTTCATCCAATCTCTTTGCCAATTCCTTTGCATTTTTACCCCTAGAATCAATAGCCTTCTTCTCATTTCTAATGCCACTATCATAAAGTACTCTATCCACCAGCTAGTTTTATTTTGATCTTGCTCTTGGGCTAAGTGTTATAAAGGAGTACAACTATTTTTATGAGCTTTTTGTTTTCTAATCTTCTGTAATCCTGCTGTGAATTAGGCCCAATGAAGACCAAAAAATGTAAAATTTAGCTGTCCAAAACTTTCTTGATATCTCATAAGAAGGCTGTAATTGAACTAACAACCAAAACATTATAGAGGTAGAGGAAGAAAGAACGAGATGAAATGATGGTTTCTGGCTCAGAGAATCATTTAAAAGACTAAATGAATTTCAAATACGAGAGGTACCACAAAGGTACATTAGTCCTCCATATTATTTCTGTCATTAGAATCTTTCAATCTTCTTCTTGCCTTCAGGAAAATATCCAGACTCTTTTTAATTGTGGCATATAAGCTATCTTCCTTCCAACTTTGTCTGCCCTTATTCTCCATTCACAAAGTTATTCAGTTCAAAATCCAAGGAGTCATCCTTTCATAGTCTTTACTTGAGCAACTGTCCTCAGATTCTACTCCCTACAGTTCAACCCACCAGCAAATTCTGTTGATTCTATATTCAACATTTATCTAAACCTATCTACTTCTTTTGACTTCCATGCTTACTACCCTATTTTAAGTCACGATCACTGTTCTTCTGGTCTACAGCGGTTTCTTCCTAGCTATTTTTCTTGTTTCTGTTCTTATTTTACATTCCATTCTCCACAGAGCAACAAGAATGTACTTTGCAAATTCCTGCCAAAGCTCCCTGTATTAGTTTCCTCTTGTTGCTGTAACTAAATGACCACAAAAATAGTGATTTAACACAATGGACTTTTTTTAAATCTGATTTTAGATCTCTAACCTCTAGAAGTTATCTTCTTTTATGTTGGAGTTAAAATCAGTCTGGTGGGACTAAACACAAGGTGTGGACAAGGATGTTTTCTTTTAGAGTTTCCAAAGGGAATCTATTTATTGTTTCTTTCAAGTTCTAGATGGACTGACATTCCTTGGATTGAGGTGATATCACTGTCTTCTTCTGTTATTATATAGCCTTCTCCTTCCTCTGATTGCCTGTGTTCTTCTTATAAGGACCCTGTGATTACATTGGTCCCAACCCGATAATCCAGGATAATCTCCCCGTCCTTAACTTTATTAAATCTGCAACATTTCTTTTCTTTTCTTTTTTTTTTCCAGACAAAGTCTTGCTTTGTTGCCCAGGCTAGAGTACAATGGCACGATCATGGCTGACTGCAACCTCTACCTCCTGGGTTCAAGCAATTCTCATGCCTCAGCTTCCCAAGTAGCTGGGAATACAGGTGTGCACTACCATGCCCAGCTAATGTTTGCATTTTTAATTTTTTGACATGGAGTCTTGCTGTGTCACCCAGCTGGAGTATAGTGGCTCGATCTCAGCTCACTGCAACCTCCACCACCCAGGTTCAAGGGATTCTCCCACCTCAACCTCCTGAGTAGCTGGGATTAAGGTGTGTGCCACCACACTTGGCTAATTTTTGTATTTTTAGTAGAGATGAGGTTTCACCATGTTGGCCAGGCTGGTCTTGAACTCCTGACCTCAAGTGATCCACCTGCCTTGGTCTCGCCTGGCCAACATTTCTTTACCATGTAAAATATATTCATAGGTTTTAGGCATTAGGACCTGCCGTCTTTGGCAGGGAGGGGACATAATTTAGCCTGCCATCTCCATTCAAAAATCATGAGAAAACCTGTTGATTATGAAGATCTGGATTTATTTAAAGTTACTAATAAGGAGAAGCATCACCATAACAGAATTTTAGTAGTGTCCCAAAAGGGGGAAGTTAGGGAAAGGTATTACTTACAGGATTTGAGAGGAAACTGGTGTTAATCATGGTGGGGGGTTTATGGTAGACATTAGAAGCCAGAGCAAGGATTGGTTTAAATTTGTTAACTAGTTGAGGTACTAGAACATATGTGTGTGCAGAGTTACAGTTAAATCAGTTTATCTGTGGTTTACCTTGTAATTATCTAAATAAGTTGGCGTTAGAACAATAAGGGTTTCAATTTTGTGTTTGTGTTGCATGTCATGGAATGGTACAGTTGATCTATTTTGCAAATCATTATAGTTTTTGCTTCATTTCTCTCTCTCTTTTTTTAGATAGAGCTGGGGTTTCACCATGTTGGCCAGGGTGATATTGAACTCCTGACCTCAAATGATCCACCAGCCTCGGCCTCCCAAAGTGTTGGGATTATAGTCATGATCCACCACGCCCAGCCTGCTTCATTTCTCAGTCTCCTTTCTTTCAGCCAATCTTCAACCCAAGCTAGAAGAAATATCATTATTTCCTGGGACATGATCAGTCCAGATCTGCATTGTTATTTAATAAGTTGCAACAGTGTGTTGAGTTTTTCATGGTAGTTATTTTGACCTCTTTATAAAACCTTCTCATCCATCTTGTTGAATGATCATCTATAAATTATCTAGTTTAACAATGGATGTGCAGCAGCATTTAAGACTCTGATGATCATATATCTAGTAACTCCAATGCAGACAGACACTAAGACAAAAATGATTAAGAGTTTACAAGGTATTTGAAATCCATAGTCCCGCGTTTTCAAAACTGAACAATGAAAGCATGTGCCATAATCCATTTAGATCATCCTTATATAATCAAGTGTCTTTTTCTCCTTTAATTTGGGTAGAGTTTGTTCAACCTTACTGTTGTATGAAGAATTAGTCCCATATTTGTTAATTGTCAAATGTCTTGGGAATATCATGAGTAAAGGACAAAGGTGTTCATTAACAATCAAGGACCTTAATCCAGAAGAGGGGGGATAAATAGCCAAGAGGATAAAGATGCAAAGCCAAAAGGATAAACATATAAAGAAGTACATGGCAATTTATGCCCCTGGGAAACCTTCATTGATTCCTCCAAGCAGAATTCGGTGTTCCTTTTCTCTGTTCTTTTAATACTGTATGCAATACCTCTATCATAGTACTTAACACACAGTGTTGGCATTTTGTCTAAGTCATCTCGGTATCCTGAGAATGTAGCAGAGTGCTTTGCTCATAGCAAATCCTGGGTAAATGTTTGTTGACTGATCTTATTTATGGAGTGACAACTGTGTGTCAAGCATTGTACTAGTTTTTTGTACATATTAGGTTAATCCTGACAGGAAGTCTGCAAGATATTTAGTATTATCCCTGTGTTATGTATTAGAAAGTGAATAACTTGCCCAGAGTTTTTAACCTAAGTTCAAGACCTAATGTGTCTGACTCCAAATCCAGTGCTTCTTCCATTGCTTCAAATGAATTAATAAATCTCCTTCATTTTTCTGATACCTACTGGTGAAAATTCACCCCAATATTAACATTAGCATTAAGCTTCTGATCTTCTTTTAGTTCAGTGTTGCATATTCTAACACATTTTTACTTGATTCAGCCTCTTAGTTTACAGAGAAAAATGGCCCCCAGGTTTGTTCACATCTCATGTATCCTAATTTTATTATATTTCATAATTAGAGAGGTTGTGTGTGTGCGTGTTTGAGACAGGGGCTCACTCTGTTGCCCAGGCTGGAGCGGGGTGGCCCAATCATAGCTCACTATAACCTTGAGCTCCTGGGCCCAAGCAATCCTCCTGCTTCAGCCTCCCAAGTAGCTGGGATTACAGTGGTACACCACTACACTCAGCTAATTTTTAAAATTTTTGGTAGAGAAGGAGTCTCACTATGTTGCCTAGGCTGGTCTTGAACTCTTGGACTCACGTGATCCTACTACTGAGGCCTCCTAAAGTGCCAGAATTACAGTTGTGAGACACTGTGCCATGCCTAATTAGAAAGGTGGTTTTTTTTTTTTTTTGAGTGGTAGAGTCTCACTCTGTTGCCAGGCTGGAGTGCAGTGGTGCAATTTCCGCTCACTGCAACCTCCGCCACCCAGGCAATTCTCCTGTCTCAGCCTCCCAAGTATCTGGGATTACAGGTGCACACCACCACCGCCACGTAATTTTTGTATTTTTTTAGTAGAGATGGGGTTTCACCATGTTGGCCAGGATGGTCTCGAACTCTTGACCTCAAGTGGTCCTACCACTGCGGCCTCCCAAAGTGCCAGTATTACAATTGTGAAGCACCCCACCATGCCTAAATAGAAAGGTGGTTTTTTTTTTTTTTTGAGCGGTAGAATCTCACTCTGTCGCCAGGCTGGAGTGTAGTGGTACGATCTTGGCTCACTGCAATCTCCGCCTCCCGGGCAATGCTCCTGTCTCAGGCTCCCACGTAGCTGGGATTACAGGTGTGTGCCACCACCCCCAGCTAATTTTTGTATTTTTTTAGTAGAGATGGGCTTTCACCATTTGGCCAGGATGGTCTCGAACTCTTGACATCATCATCTGCCTGCCTCGGCCTCCCAAATTGCTGGGATTACAGGCATGAGCTACAGTGCCCAGCAGCATAATTTAATAAAACAAATAAAATCTAACACAGGTTTTCCTGGTCATGCAGTCCTCATGGGCAGCATTCCTCCAAGAATTTATCTGTGACCCCAGGCTTCTTCCATTTTGTGGTTTTGACCTCCTCTAGATTCTTTGAAGTCTTCATTCATCCTGTAAATAAGGAAAGAAAGAGAATGTGGAGCATGTGTAGGAGGTTTTTGAGGCCTTATGGGTCAAGCCTTAAATGGCTTTCATTATTTCTGCCAAATTCTCCGGGACAGAAGTCAGTCACAAAACCCCAAATAATTGCAAAGGAGGCTGAGAAATGTGGTCTAACTATGTGCTTAGGGGGAAACCGACACAGTTTGCTGTCTCTGACACTTAAGGTCATGAAGTTGTTTTAGGGTGTAACCAAGATAATTCGTGTAACATGCTTAGAACAGGGTAAGTAATCAACAAAATTACATATTATTATTATTGTCACAAATACATATGCCGAGAGCCTGAATAAGCTTCCCAAGTTGGAAGTGGAATACAGTTATACATCACTTAACAACAGGGATAAGTTCTGAGAAATGTGTCATTAGGCCATTTTGTTGGTTTGCAAACATCACAGAGTGCACTTACACAAGCCTAGACAGTATAGCCTACTTACACACCTAGATTATATATTATAGCCTGTTGCTCCTGGGCTACAAACCTGTACCACACATTACTGTACTGAATAATGTAAGCAACTGTAACAAAATGGTATTTGTGTAGCTAAACATATATCTGAACATAGAAAAGATTACAGAAAAAATATGGTATTTTAATTTATAGGACCATCACTGTATCTGTGGCGTGTTGTTGACTGAAATGCCGTGTAGCACATGACTTTATTTGTTTAGAGGTTCTAGCAATGGAACTTAGCTACAAAGAAAAGTTCTTAACTTTTTAAGGTTATGTGAAGTTATGATTTTTAACTGATTTAGCAGCATCAGGAAGTATAAACGTAGAAAGGTGAGGGAGGAAGGGTTTGCCATGTGTTCATATCAGTTTAGTTAATATCAAAAGATTATAATTTAGATAATAAAGCATAATAATAAAAGTAAAAATTCTCCTCAATTTTATCTTCCATATTCCTTTTCTCTGCCACTTTCTTTTTTTCTTGAGATGGAGTCTTGCTCTGTCGCCAGGCCGTAGTGCGGTGGCGCAATCTTGGCTCACTGCAACCTCCGCCTCCTGGGTTCACGCAATTCTCCTGCCTCAGCCTCCCGAGTAGCTGGGACCACAGGTGCGTGCCACCATGTCCAGCTAATTTTTGTATTTTCAGTAGAGACGGGGTTTCACCATGTTGGCCAGGATGGTCTCAATCTCTTGACCTCGTGATCTGCCCGCCTCGGCCTCAGCCACCGCGCCCAGCCCACTTTCTTAAGTCACTGATGTCAAGGTCCCTCAGGTGCCGCATACTTTTTCCTACTTTCTCCTTAGTTATCACTTAGACTAAGATCTCTAAGAACAGAGGCCCTGTTTGTCTTGCACATTTTTATCTTAGCATCTAGAAAAGCCTGGCACATAGTATGCAGGCAAGAACTATCTGTTGAAAGAATTTAGTCTATATTGGCAGTTGCTTCAAGTATTGGCTATTGGGTAGGGAGTACTGGAAGGAGAATTATTTTTTAAATTTTGTTTCTGCCACTTAGTATCTGTGGTATTCTGGAAAGTTACTTAATTTCTAAAATTTGTTTGTTTTCTTGTACTGGATGGGCACAATACTTTTTGGAGTTATTGTTATGAGCATTAAATTTTTAAAATGTAATTTTTCTAGCACATAGCAGGCATTAAAATAAACTTGCTCCTTCTCCCAACACCCCATGCCTCTCTACAACATTCCTTTTAGTTGGGAGAGCATAGGAAATATCTAGGAAATGTGTTACTCAAGTTTTTTCCTTCTGTTTTTGGTTTGCTCCTTTATAATCAAAGCAAAGAGGCCTTCAAGTTGGTGATCAAAGTTGAGAACTGACTAGTTCTAAAAGAACTAATGGGTTCACTGTAAATAGTGTTCGGCATCTAGAACTCCTGTGCCTGATACACAGTTCAATACGTATTTTTTGAAAGAGTAAATTAATTAACAAAGTACTGAATAAGGATGATGCTACAGACAGATAATTATGGGATGGACATGTTTTATTTATTTTTGGAGACAGTGTCTGACTCTGTCACCCAGGCTGGAATGCAGTGGTAGGATCATAACTCACTGCAGCCTTAAACTCCTGGGCTCAAGGGATCCTCCTGCTTCAGCCTCCCAAGTAGCTATGACTATAGGCTCATGCCTCCATGCCCAGCAGAAATGCTATATGTGTGAAAAAGTGGGCAGATTTTATCAAATGAGAGGTTTGGAGTGATGGTGTGTCCGAACTGGTGATTTCAAAGTGTTTTCATTCATTCATTCAACCACCATCTACTGTGTATTTACTATGCATCAACCATAATACTAGCATGGATGTATCTCTGCACCCCCATGTTAGTACAATAAGTCAATCACAATAATAATTAGATAACAGAAGGATATATATGAATAACAAAAGGAAACCAGTAACTGTTTATTGGGATGTGAAACAGCATGACATCCAAGGATGTCAAGTAGTGTGATATTGGCTGGAGTGCATTTAAAGGAATCAAAAGAGATGTTGCTCAACAAGTAGCAGGTAGGTAGGGGAATTTAGAGAAATGGGAGACAAGTTTCAACAGGTGGCCATGTGAGTTGGCATCTGTGGAACTTCAGGTAGAGATATTTCTGGAATACACAGAGGAATCGGACACAGAGAAAACTTAAGCATATAAGATAAAGTAGGTCAGTAATGCCTATGCTTAGTTCTAATTCCCCATCTTCTAAATTGCTCCATATATTTCATTTTACAACTATGCATAAACCTCTAAAATTGACACTGATTATTTACATACTTAGAAACTTCTAAAATGGTGCCAGATCATGAAGAACAATGTATGCCAGGTTGAGAGTCCTTAATTTCATCCTTTAGGGTAGCAATGGGGGAGCTTGGAAGATTTTAATGCAAAGAAAAGACAATCACATATTAGGTTCAGAGAGATCTGAATTGGAGGGTCAGAGTATAAGAGACAGAGAATCAGCTATGAAGTTACTAAAATAGTCTTGGTACAACAACGGAGATTATAAAGGCTGGAACTGAGGCAACAGAAGTGGGGTTAGAGATAGGATGTGTTTGAGAGAAAGAAGTAGATTAGGCTTGATGAGGGAAATAAGAGAGAAGGAGAACTCTGAATCACAGCTTTCTGAGGGGAGCATATTAACAGACACAGGGAGCAGTATGGATTAAAGATGTAGAATGCTGGACAAGGGCAAGAGAAGTTCAGTTTTGGCCAGAGTAAGCAGGCATCTGTAGAACTTCAGGTGAGATATTTCCTGAATAGACCAAGGAAACTGACACAGAGAAAACGTAAGCATATAAGACAAAACAGGTCAGTAATGTCTATCCTTAGATCAGTTCCCCATCTTCTTTGAAATTTCTCCATGTATTTCAACTCACAACTACACATAAACCTCTTCAATGATTACCGATTATTTACAGTTAGAAACTTGTGTATACTTGAAAAAAAAAAAAAAACCAATATTTCTAACAGAAGCTAGTTTGTTAATAGGGTAAACATGTCAACAATTACTGTCATAAAAGTGGTTTGAAAGAAACTTTTTGATAAAATAGTGTAATACTTTCCTGCTATGTGCTTAGGAATGACTGACATTTTCCCTAAGGATAAAATATTTAGCTGTTGATAGCTAGACAATGTTAGTGTTGACCTCAGATTGGGGTTTACCAGTGCAGAGGCTCAGGCTAACCAGTAACTTATACAGTGGAACCTACAGACCAGTAGCAATGATGGCTGATAACAGGTCTTGAGAATTGGGTAATTCCACTGCCCAATGGACATGGGGCAGCAAACTGGGCACCAAACCACAGATGGATTGCAGATAACAGGTCTTGAGAATTGGGTAATTCCACTGCCCAATGGACATGGGGCAGCAAACTGGGCACCAAACCACAGATGGATTGCAGTACACTGAAGGACGTCATTATAGTTTTGTGAAATTGGAGGCTAGCTTGACAAAGATGAAGACTGCTGGGCTTAAGAACTGTGTGTTCTTGGCAAGAGCATGTTGCTGCAGAATTTCACCAGCCATAGTGGGGAAAAAAGGGGGGTGAGGGAGTGTGGGGAAAATGGATTGGGAGACCACAAAATTCCTGATATGATATATAAAATGTTAAATATCTATCAGCTTTGCATCTTTTGAGAGTCACCAGATTGAAGCACAGTATTTTGGATTTGGCTGGCAGATGGTGTACACAGACTTTCTGAGAATGATAGCATTTCATTTGAAACTAGCAAGATTACTTGTGACTATCATGGTAACTTAACATGCATAGAGATTTTTCAACTTATCCCTAGCCCTGGGTTAAATGTAGAGGCCCTAGTAACATATAAAAGGCTTTGTTAATATATGTTCTGGGTCTCATTGAATAGATTCTCAGGATGTTATACTTCTTCTAAGATGTACACAGGGGAGTGTCAAGGTCTTTCCATGGAAATCTGGCTCACTCAATGAGAGAAAAGAGGCCAAAGGGAAGAAAGACTAAACCTGGGGAGATGGCAGGCAGTGATGTCTGGACTGTTTGAATGGGACTTCTCCATTTACCGCCCCTCTCACTTCCTTCTATGGTCTGGACCTTTAATCACCACAGCAGTCAGCCATGTAGGGTCAAGCTAATCGCTGTTGACATCATCCTACGACTTCCCTTTTCAAATTCCAGTGAAGCTATGTGTTTCCTGTCCTATTCCACACCCCAGATAATGAATACGGGCCAGCTAGTATCTAAATTTAGACTGGCAGCAATGTGTCGGGTTTTCGGAGTAGAGATAAACAAAACCTGGTGACATTTCCAAGCCTCTCAAGGAAAGGGGGAAAAAAACCTTTCTGGGGTAAGCAAATAAGGAGAGTTTCAACAGTTCCACAGCAGAGAGAGGCCTGCTGGTAAGTTCTTCAGAAAATAGGCCGATTGGAACCCTCTCCTTTAAGCCAGGAGGGTGGCTTTGGAAGGCGTCTCGAAATACATTCTTGATTCTGCTGGGAAAGCTCAAGGAGCCAGAGCCCTAACACCCCCCACCTCAGGAGAAGCTGTGAAGACAGCTGCACCTTCTTTGTCAAGCTGTTGGTTTCAACCAGACACCAGGACACTCTTGAGGGTGGGGGGACCGAGGGGAGAAGCCT